>PYHW01009533.1:2665496-2731096 GCA_013186435.1 Turdus rufiventris | reverse complement strand
GGAAAATGACAGTTGTCCTCAATTAGGAATAAACCCAGCCATGGCTTCACAATATTACTACTCCATGCACTGTTCTTGTGCCACAGAGAAATTTCATCTCTGCTTTTGAGGAAGAGGCTGTGGAGACAGCCATGCTCTCACAGCCCCCTGCCCACCAATAAATTTTGGGATTCTGTAGGATTTTTTTTCCTAATGGTTCCCAGGATGAGCTCAGCTGCTCCAGCCAGACTTCATGTTCATTCCTGATTGTTCTGGCAGCTCAATGGCAGGCAAGGTTGAATATTAAACACAATTAGCTGCTCCACACAGAAATTAATCCCACCCATCTTCTATTCAGTGGAAGCCCCTTGCAATTAAAGCACTTCTGAATGAAATGACTTGCAGCCAGGAATAAAATTTCCCCTGATTGTTGTTATCGAGGGACACATACTCATTCCAGACCAGAGCTATGTGGGCAGAATTTGAACAGCAGGAATGCAAAAACAAGTCACAAAGCACATCAAAGGAATTTTTACCACTACCACAAAAATAACCTAAACAAAAACCTCAATCCCAGCCAACACCAACTCAAACCTGGCATTTAATTTTAGAGCAAATGTTTGAAAAACAAAACCAAAAGTCAAGTGCCATTTGGTTAGGGGCAAGTAGGTCATTGCTAGATGAGCACAGTCTCCTTCACTCCATGAAAAATTGTGTCCAACTTTTCTGAGATTTAAGGAACATTTGAAGATATTTCTAACAAGAGAAAACTAACCAATCAGCCCTAAAAAACTTCAGGTTTCCATCTCAACAGATCCTGGTACTGCATTAACAAAAAGCCCACCTCAAACCTGTATTTTTGTCTGTAAACCACACTCCACTCAAGCACAGATTTGCTTCTACCAGCATCTGATAAGATGTGGGGGCTAAATTATGGTTTGACTTGTTCAGGCACCTAAGCTGAAGCTGTGTTTCTGTATCATTTCCTGCACGTGCCTGATTGATGCTCCCATGCACACATTCATTAATTCCTGCTGAATTATTTTAATGAGGAATACTTGTATGCTGCTCAATCTGCTTCCTGTTTAGAGCAAGCAGCCACTTTTAAAAAACTTTTTTGATAAATTCATGTTTTCAGAGGCATTGTGATAGCTGCTGATAAAAAATAAAGCTCCTGCTCTCTGTGGAAAGGCAGAAGGGGGGAAGAGATTTACAAAGAGATGTTTTTAAGGAAAAAAGGCAATTAAAACTGTAAACAGAAGGTTAAAAAAATAAGATACCTCAGCAGCATATCTGATCAGAAGACTTTTTTTTTTGTTTCACATCTAAGGCCAGGTATTGGTTTGCAGACATCTGTGGAGCCCTGGTGAAACAAATGCAGCTGAATCAAAGATCCCAGGTGATGATAAAATCCATCACATGTGGTGCACTCCAAGGGAATATTTACGTGGATAATGAGCAGTATAGATCACTGTGATGGTGCTGCTGTGATCCAACAGCAGAGATCTTGTCCCTTCACATCCCTGAGAGCTGCTCATGCTGGTGCTAAGCAGAGCTGTCACATCTCCCTGCCTGAGGTTTGTTAGTGTAGGGGGAAAAGGGAATAAAAAAAAAACCAAAGCAGACACCAAGCCCATTCTGATGTAAGGTTTAAACGTGCCAGCCTATCAGACAGGCCTGACAGGCGATTAAATGTCTTGCTGCTCTGACTGGAGGCACAGGGGAGATGCTTTTCTTTCAGGACCAGGGTGTGTATGTTGTGTTGTGCAGCCCTCAGGGAAACAGCTGAGACAGGAAGGCATCGCTCAGAAGGGAATGGGTTTATTTGGTTATGAACCTGGATGTGCCATAAGAGAGTAAAAGCTGGAAGCAGTACAGGTTCAGGAGAAAATGAGAGATATATAATGAGAGATATATAATACATAGTAATTGAAATAAATGCAGATAAAATACTTTAAGGCACTTGAAAAGCTCTAAAGCTCTGAGTAACTTTTGAAGGCAAGTTTGTGCATTTTGCTCCCAAGGTGCTTTCTTCCCACTCCACACCCACGAGGTGCACGTACAGGACAGCACAGGCCCTGCCAGCAAAGCTCTAATTGCAGTTCCTGCCAGAGTAAGGGGTCCCCTTCCTAGGGAGAGGGAAAGGCAGCTCCTGTGGCCCCAAGCTTGGAAGGGATTCATTACCATGCAAAATGGCTGAGGAAGCAAGTCTGCAAAATGGCTTTCACTCCCAACAGCACCTCATTAGCAGCACAAACTGTCATGATAAAGAATTCAAATGCATTCAAGCCAACCAACCCTCTTTAAAGTGCCAGGCACAGTTTCTTATGTTAAATAATATATTTTCTCCCACACAGCAGCAGAACATCTCACCTACTTTCAAGCTTTTATAAAAATCACAGTATTTGAGTAATTCCCATCATATCAAAGGACATTTTTAATATCAGCTGGAGGAAAGGGGTCACTCTCATTGCTGGCAGTTCTCACCATCAAAGTGGATATAATTTGATTCTACATAAACCATGCAGTGCAACTCTTGTGAGAATATAGATCTCCAAACATGACAAAACAGTCAGCAAAATCCACAACACCACTCGAGCACCATTTTGAAGTGAATGACTAGAAGCCATGTACCAACTGCAATCTCTAAACTCACTAGTTTACACACACTTGGACTTTGAACACAATCCTCAGATCAATACTACTCACCCAAATAATTGTTTTTAAGCTCTTAGACAAGAAATTCTCTCTACTGCAAAGTATGCTCTAAGCTAAAGATGGCAGAGAGGATGTTGCAAGATTGTAGCTGCCCTTACTTGATGGGGAATTCGACAAAAGTGAACACCAGAGGCAAACAAACAGCCCAACATGAAACACACTGAAATGCAGAAATATGATTTGCAGCACAAAAAAGCATTCTTAGCCCTCTTTATGAAATATTTAACTGCTCTGGTTTGGAGATTTCAGGGGTTTTAAACACAATACACGGAAGTCTGTGTTTGTGCCACGTGTGATTGGGAAATGTTGGCAGGGTGCACTCCTGAAACCTGTTGGCTGCAGCCTCAGAGCCCAGGGATGGAAAACAATCCATACAAAGGACTGGCAGCACCAGTTTGCTCTGCAGGGTGACAGGAAGCCCTTCAGAGAGCCCAGGACCATTCTTAGTTACAATGGCACGGTTCTGTGCAAGGCCCAGGACATCTGCTGTGTTTTGGGACATCTATTCAATCCCAAGGATAGCTCAGCTTGGCAGGAATCTCTCATTTATAAGGGTACTTGTTCTGCATGCACAGTTCCTGCTCCTGGAGAAAGAGACACTGCAGTCTGGGAGCTGGGGATCCTTGAGGATCCTAAAATGGATTGTCACACACAGGGGAAAAACAAAGGCTGCATCAGCCCACTGGAAAAGGGTAATGCCTGCTAGAAAACAAACCAGTGAAACAGCTGAAAACCTGAGCTAATGAATCTGTGCTTGTCTTTCCCAGCTGCCACTGCATTTGGATCGAGCAGCTTTTGCAGCCAGGCCACAGAAGCAGATATTCCCTGAAATTCCCATAACAGCTGGCTTCAGCAGCTTTGATGCAAGAATTTCTCTTGTGATTTATTCTTTCCATCTGATAATAATTTCTGAGAGGAGGCAGAACTATTGGCCTTCCATCAGAGAAAGCCAACACAGCACTGATGGCTTCAGAAAGAAAGATTATGCAGATCAGTTTTTTGCAAGCCCATGCCTCCAGTCATGAGTGTGATTGATGCTGAAGGGCCTGGCCTCCTGCATCTCAGCATTTACCATGGGAACAACAATTCCAGGGAGCACAAAGGCTAATTCCAAGGATGCTGCCTTTTAATCACTGACTTGTTTTAGGCTGCAGGTAAAGGGTTTCAGTTCAACCCTCTCACGGCTGGGCACAAAGCAGTTGCTCACAATTAATACAATTACAACATCAGGCTGGTTAAGATTCTTCTAACCTGGGAGTGTTAGCCAAGGTTTGGATTAGTTTGGGTTTTAAGTGAAAAAGGAAGGGAGAAGTACCAAAGAGGATAATAGCCCAGAATTAATTTGTGAGGAAGAGCCTGGAGATGGCCAAATTTCAGCTGCCATCAATACAGCTAATTCAGAGCACCATCAACACCAGCTAAAAGCAGCAGTTTTATTCTCCCTTCACGCAGGCACATTCCCAGACCAAGTGCCAGAGGCTCTGTAATTGCTGAGGTGGGTGCTCAAACCCAAGCCCTGCAGAGCAGAATTTCACATCGGCTGAAGCAATTTAAGTCCTCCAGCCTGGGGGCAGCAGTGGAAATCAGGGTCAGCTGAGAACCCAGTTTCCTTTTGGGAAAAGTCACTGCCAGCAAAGTCAGGTGTACTGAAACAAAGCCTCCTGTACACCTCAAATCTCTTGTGTAAGAAATGGGCAACACCAGAGCAGATTCTGACCCAGCACAAATTCAAGGACTTCATTAACTCAGCCCCTGAAATACACTACTCATAACTGCACAAAAAGTTCTCTTTTTTTGGGAAAAAAGTATATATTAGCATCTCCAAAGTCACAAATAACGTCTCATATTTCTAAGCATATAATTGATGCCTGGGATTTATTGTAAAAAGTAAAGGCCACTATTATAATGACTTCACTAAAAGTCATGAAATATTGTGGAAATGAAAAACTGCGGAGTTCTCTCTGGCACATCTGACTTGGAAATAGGCAATATATTTGCAAGTAAAATCAGTTTAAGGTATTATATAATTGGATGAATAATCAAAAAATGCTCATTAAAGCATCAAAGGATGCTGATGTAGCAAAATGCTCTCCTCTGACCTTCAGTGCTTTGTATTGTCCATTTTGACTGTCTCTTGCTGCCTGCCAAACAGAATAAATCCCAATGTTGGAACTAGTCCTCAGCAACCCCCACCTTCAGCCATTCCACCATCCATTAAAAATGTTCTTTTATCCCTCTAAGAGGTGCCTATGCAGTGGTGGGTCCTTGCGAGCTCACCCTGGTTCACTGCTGTAAGAGCTCAGCAAGACAAAAATGAAACCATTTTCTCAACCTACTAGTGATCAATAATTAGATATAGGACAATTAATCTTAAAACATTGTTCCAAATATTTTTTTTCCCCCAGAATATCCTGAGACTACCATGAAAAGCTGATCTCCAAGGAACTGAATCTCTGTGGTCAGAGTTAAACGCATCTTTTAGACGTGATTTTGTGAGACGACACCCTAAGTAAGCACATGTAACAGCTATTATTCTGTTAGTCATAATTCCAATCAGCAGGCGTCAAACATCATTAGCTGTGATAGCTTTGGGATTTTGAGATTTCTAAAAAATGAAATACAGTCTTAATAGAATACTGCGAGGTGTATTTGTAATTATGTATCAGCTTGGCATTTGGCTTTCCCTCCAGGGAATACAAAAAGACAGTAGATGTGAAGAGAAATGACAAAAAGGGAGCTCTACAATAACTCTCAAGAGAAAGGAAAGGATAGGAAAAAAAACCAGAACCATAGATCTTAAGCTACCAAAGCTACTAGGAGTATATTTTAACACCTCTGACTTTTGGGGTGCTTTTTGTAGCTAATTTTTTAAAACAGAAGTAGCTCATATTTGCAAGTTCTGCAGCATAGGAGGAGATTGAAGTATTAATGAGGAATAATACTGTGGTAAGAGACTGATTTTAATAAAGAAATCCCAACTTATTATTAGAAAAACGCATTTTATAGGTTTAAAAACTCATATGCACCTACCAATTTTTTTTTGTAGTATATTATTTTTGGTAGGTGTCTTAAAATGGGCCTTTAATACAAAACCACATTAACACTGGTTCTATACCAAAGCTATAGCTACTCCAGCTTGGATCCCCACAAACCATTAAACAGTGTTCTGTTCATTTAAAACAACTTCACAAAAGCTATTATTAACATTCCAACTAGCAAAATAATTTTCATATTAAAAATGAATGCAAACAGAAGCCAGTAATGGCTTATTTCATAAGCAAGACATATGGAGGAAGGAAACATTCACAAACTCTTGCATATTTTTGCTCACTGTTTACATTTAAACCTGAAAAATGTTTTAGGAATATTTAACACACACGGCAAAAATGCCATTAACACAATTCAAACCCTTCCTCTAAGGGCCCATCCCCACCATCATTCCCAGCTGAGCTCCTTAATGCAGCTGCCACCACCAAGAACTTCTGCAGAGCAGAGGGTACAAGCCACAGGTAGATGCAAATGGTTCATTTTAATTTTTATAGTAAAATAAGCCACTGCAAATTGTGTTTATGGTTACCACGCAGGAAAACCCCCTTCACATGAGAGCCAAGAACAGTAGGAAGAGCTTTGTTTAGAGCCACAGTGTTTCCACCCTCACTCAATTTGGCAAGAGAGACCTTTTCTCCCTCAGTACAAACGCCTCAGTCCTCAATGACCAACAATTGGGAAAAAGACCCCAAAACCTGCAAACAAGCATTTTCCCCTCACATAAGGACCTTCTTTTCCAGGCGTATTACACAAGAAAGCAAGCTTTTCATACACATCATTCCTAATTTAAATATTTTAACAGATCAATCCTGATAGCAAGGACTCAAAAAAACCCCCCAAAACCCCCCAAAAAAACCCCAAAACCAAAAACCCCCAAACACAAAACCCCAGCACTTTTAACACCCAGAATATGACATTAAACCTCGTGAAGCATGGACGCACACAGGCCTCAAATTCACAAAACCATGAATTTCCCCAGTCCCAATGCCAGCTCCCTTTTCCCGCCCAAACCAGGCCCCACGCGGAGCCGCCTCAGCCCTCAGGAGCTTACCCGGCTCCGGGCCTCACAGAGAAAAACAGCTGCTGTCCTCAGCCAGGAGGGGTCCGGGGGCAGGAAAATCCCACAGCCGTTGCTTTGTACATATATCCCAGCTGGACTGGGCAGGACTGTGGCCGCATGAGACAGCTAAGTGTAGGTTTATTAAATTCACAGGTAGCCAGTGCCACATGTGCCATGAGGTAGGCAGGTGTATATATGTGTGAGGGCTGTGTTCACTGCATTTTACATTATTTCTAGTAGAAAGCCACACAAAATAAAGTTTGTAGGCTTTGGTGGTTTCTCCTGTTGCAAACCGATTGTCTGCATGGTTGTTTTTCTTTTATCCTTCAGTGCAGCAGGCCCTTTCAGGATACAGATAATATTTCCCATCCTTACTTTGAAAATGCTTCACTGACCATCCTTAGACCTTGATCTGCTCTCCTTATTTCAGTGAGAGTATTTTCAGTCCTTCAGTAGGGCTCACAAGAATGAAGCTTCACTTTGAAGTCTTCACTGAGCCACCCTGGGCTGGTTTTCTCTGCCCTCACTCATGTGGAGTCTTGTGGTTGCAGCATTCTTAGCGATTTACGAGAAAATCCACATTAAAAAAATTGTTCAGTGAAAGCAAAAATGGTAAGGGTTCTGGAAATGTGATCCCAAGTGTCATTACTGAAGGCTGTATTGTAGCATTTATAATTCTGTCTTGGGGTAAAGTCCACCCAGTGACTTATCCACAAAGGGGGATGGTACAGGGAACATGAGAAGCTTCTGTACAAAGGTCTGTATTTGCACAGAACAAAAGGAAAATGAAAAATTTACCTTAAAAGCCAAATGAGTTTAAAAAAATCATTTTCCTGGCCCAGACTTTAGTGTGAATAGATCTTTTCAGAGCTAAACAGTGCTGAGAAAGTAAATGCTTCTCTGAAGCCAGGTTTCAGCTAAAAAGAGATGTTCCTCTATTTCTCCTTCTCTCATAAGCTCCAACTCCTTTCTGTTGGTTCTGCCCCTTTCTTCCTACACTAAGTAAAAAAAAATTACAAAGGAATGGAAGTGGACAAGTTTGATAGTTGGGCTCAGTTCTTACATTTGTAAAGAGGGATTTTTATCAGAATGGCATCCACAAATTGAGAAAACAAACTAGAAATCTAACAACAGCAGCAACAACAACAACAACCACCTTTTGGTTTTATCTGACAGATTGAAAGAGGTGTGAAAATAGCCTGTCTCTCTGATATCCCTTTCCTATGTCAGCTCACTTGGAAGAAAAAAATCCTTACACTAAATCAAGCTCATGGAATGTATTCTGAAGTCATCTCCCTATATTTAAAACAGATTTCCTTCTCATGTCATGCTCAAGTGATGTCAAACATGATTTTGACTTGAACCAGATTAGAGAGCTGGCAGCAGTTTCAGTGTCTTCTCTGCCAAACTGGATTTACCTGGAATTAGAAAGCCTTGATGGTACAATCTCAGAAAATCACTTTTGTAGTACTGATGGTTATGGGCTAGAAAATACACTCAACAGATGATGATGATGATGATGATGATGATAATAATAATAATAATAATAACAATAACAACAACAACAACAACAACAACAGAATTAAATAAGTTCTTCCTTACCTGAAAGCCTGGGATCACTTTCTTTGAGGTAATCAAGACTGAGCTGGGGAACTCTGCTCCCATTTCCATCATTATTGACTGTATGGGATGTGTCATTTCTCCAAACATATCTGCACACTTTGTATAACTTTTGTAACCTATCAATCACTGTGTTGTTTCTTGTTAACAGAGACCAATTTTTGTCAATGTTCTGCTAATCAATGTGTTACAGAAGCTCACTGTGCAGCTGCTACAATCCCGAATATTTATTAATTCCATCAGAAGAAAGGCTGAGTATAAAAGCTGTAAATTCACCCAAAACACTCACAGGCTTCTAGATTTCATTCAGTTTAATTTTGCATGCACAGGCTTTACCACAGAACTAAGGATTTACACACTGGCTGCTTGCTTTGAATGAATTACCAGCAAAAGTCCAATTCTGCTTAGAAAGTCAATGAAATTCACAGCCACGAAACTGCTGCCGTGTTTTGTGTTTTTAAACACTCCAAGTATTGCATTTGTTTATCAGGCTTTATTGACAGGAACTCTGCACTCCAGCCCAGGGCTGAGATAATTGCTAAGGGGCTATGACAGGATGTTAATTCACTTCTGCAGAGGAGAGGGATGTGTGAGGGTCCCTATTTTACAAATGCAACTGCACGGCACATTCAGCAGAATTCCTAAGGGCTACAGCTCTGGAGAGCCACAGGGCTGGATGCACTCTCCATGCTGCTCCCTCTTAGCTCTATTTGATCTTCTCTTGAGAGCTACTGAAAGAAAAAACAGTATTTCAAACCCTTCACTGGACAACTCCAGGAGTCTCAGACGGATGTCTGTGAGCATGTCTGAGTGAAAGCCCACCTGCAGAGCTGTAAAGCACTACCTTTTCAAATTAAGGTGATTTTTCTCCATCCTTGGGGCTGCTTAGCATAGACACTGTTCTTAAAGACAGAGAATTCTGTCCCTGAAGAGCTGTTCTTCCAGCTACAAGTTGGAAATCCAGCCCTGGAGCAAAACATGAAATCTTAAGTGCCAAGATGCCTGAGTGCCTCCTGTCTTTCAGGGCATTCTCCCAGGCAAGATGTTCATGTGGGATTTAGAGGCTTAAGTGCACAGCTCCTTGAATTTACAAGTACAGCCACAAAACTGCCTTTTGTGCCATCAGAGTGCTACTGCTCACCACACCAAATCATGGCAGTGCTTTTGGCCTCATAAAAACAGTGCAGGGACACCACTCATTTCATGGAATCATTTAGAATGATTTAGGCTGAAAAAGACTCTTTAGGATCATCAAATCTAACCAGTGCTTCTACCCCATGCAGGATTTGTTCATGTTAGCTGCCAATATTCCAGTCTGGAGACAGAACCAGTGGGTCATTCTAATGCCAGGCATTCACTGATAGAATGGAAATTATCTGGGCTAGGATTTGGGATTCATTCAGAATGCTTTGCTGACCTGCCTGATCAACAGCCTTTTACACTGCTATCATGATGAAATATTACATGGAAAGCAGTGGACTGGAGTTAGCTTCTTACCATGTTTCTGGTTGAGAACAAGGTGACCACACAGTTTAAAACCTCACAAAATTTTAAAATGTTAGATTCCCAGCTGTTATTTAGCTTCCCTTCAATCCCTGCTCTGTGCCCTTCATCTTCCCTGATGAGAGGCATGGGCTGTGATCAGATTGTCTTTTCCTGGGAATGGAGAGAGCATCTGACACATTTTGGCTCTGAACCCCACTGGATTTCCCTGAAATACTACTCAATAGAGACAATTTCCTGGGTATCTCTTTTTTCATTGCAGTGTTTCCAGCTGTACCCCCTCATATGACTTTGTTTTTTCACAGAGGAATCTTTGCCAGGCTGCAGTGTCACCAAGGAGGAAAGGTGACAAACCCCAGCAAACCTCTGCAGGAAGGGTCAGTGTCCCTGTGACTCAGAGATTTTGTTGGCAGAAAGGGTTTAAAACCCAGTTAAGGTAATTGGGCTGAGCACAGGGAAGGGTGAAAGGGCTTCTCACATATGAGGCTCAACTCTGATTTTAATGCAAACCACCAGAACTGCACCACCACTTAAAAAAGGTAACCTGTGTTTGGAATGATAAAAAGCCATTTAGAAGAGACTGGGTAGACTGAAAAGGAAGAAATAGATTAATAGATCTCCATGTGAGCATAATTGATTTTGGGCATGTACTCCACAAACCCTTCACCAATGATTTATCTTCATTTGGGGGGTATAACACCGAGTTCAATCAGGTCCTCAGAGAGACATCCATCAAATGCATCATCAGCAAAAGCAAGTACTGCCTTCTCCTTCTATTTTACCTTTCCTTTTGCTTTCATATGACTTAAACAAATCAGGGGATCATTTATCTTCTAAAAAATAAATAAATCACTGATAGTTATTGGAGTAATTCTGGGACAAGTAACCCAGTAGTATATATAACAATTGAATTTTCCCTGAGCCATGAATTTTCCCTTTCTCTGGGTGGCAACAGAGCAGCCAAGAAAGTTTGGAAAGACAGGCGGCCAAAGCTGCAGTAAGAGGTTTCAATGGGCTTTGGAAAAGGTGGGGATAAAAAAGAACTAGAGGGAAATCATCAGGAAGGTGCAGCCAGGATTAAAATTAAAATTACCTTAAACATTCAAACATGACAAAAGAGGATGGAATAAAAACATAACAGTCAGGCATGAAATGTAAAAAGTAAATGTTATGCTATTTCCCAATCACTGTCTTTTTTATTTATCTACTTTTTCTGCACTTACTTAATAGTTCTGAGGAAGAGCAATCCAGTTCTTTGAAATCACATTTAAGAAATGCATGGACAGCATCTGTTTCTGAGTTTGTAAGCTCATTGAAATAGCCACCTCATTCATCACATTCCACCCATTATTTTTTTGCGACATTAAAATAGCACTGAACTCCACCAAGGCAGAAAGCAAATGGCAATTTTGGGAACATTTCCCTCACTACATCCCTTGATTTTCAGAATTTTTGGCTAATCAGGTGGGTGCAGGGGTACCTGTGATAAACACAGAGTCCAGACATTTGCAGTTCTGTGCCTTCTTCCTGATGATAAGATTTTGCATTCAAAGCAACACAGGGCAGCAAATAAAAAAATCATTTCACTTTTTCTCTCAAGTTGAGAAACCCAGAGCTGCAGGTAGAACTGTCAGTGAGCTCTGAAGTCACACTGCCAGTCCCTATGCTTAATCTACAAAAATAATAAAATGTGATTAGTTACAATGAAATACAATCCCCAAGTAATTGAGACAGATTCAGATTTAATTCATCTTTGCAAAGGAGTTGGAGAAGTTGATGGTGAAAAATGTAATTTTTCTTTCATAAAACAGCTCCCAGCATGAGAAAGTCTTTTTCTTTTTTTTTTCCTATTAAAAATGACCTAAGCTGAAAAAAAAAATATCTCTCAACAATGGAAACCTGATCCTGCATGAAAATATAAGCAGTATAGGAATTAAATCAGTAAAATATCTTCAGCTTCTGGAAGACTGAAATTTGGGAATAATTCTCTGGTACTCTCCTGAAAAGCTTAACAGCACTAGTGAAGGGCAAGGTTTTCCTGGAGTTCAGTTAAAGCATACTAGAGAAAATAACAGGGTTTAGACAACTATTCCTGTGTTATCTGTTAGATCTGGGAGGGGAAAGTGCTTATTGCTTCTGGCTCAAATGTGTGTGGAATAACACAACCAAGTGTCTGTGGGTGGTAGGAGCACAGGGAACAGCTGGGGATTGGAATTCCTCCTCCAGCCACTGGCTGCTTATGGTTCTGGGGCAGATCTGGCAGCTGGTGTCAATATTCCACTTCCCTGGATGTCACCTACACTGAATGTGGGCTTTGGTGCAACTGGGGCACTTGTCCCCTATATATTTGGGGGACCAAAAAAACAAAGGTCTGTTTAATCACTGAAATGAATTCTATTGCAAAGAAGCAGAAATCAATCTGATTTTTAAACCAGAAATACTCCTATTTGTGATCAGCCAAGGAGTTTGTGACAGAAATCATGTTCTGTGACATCCTTGGCCAAATGTTTTGCTCTGAGATTATCCATGGAGAACAACTGCATTCAACCTTCAGTCTGCAATTTTTAACAGACCAATACATTTCAAACTTATAAATTCAAAAGACCAAGCACCACTGTCAAAACCTGCAAATAATTAAACTTTAAAACAATACAGGTCAACTATTTCTCCAAGGCAGTTGCCATGAACTGAACTGTCTTCTGTGTGTGCAGGGACCTCAGCTGCACCATGCCCTGTTAGTACTCTACAAAGAAGTGGGAAAGTGTACTTTTACTCACTATACAAAATATTCTATTAAAAATTATGGTCCTTGCTTTCTCTTTTATGAATATTTAAAATCTCTAAGTGCATTTTTTATGTTCTCCATCACTGAATGTCACAATTCCCTTTGTGTTCAATGTGCTGATTTATTCCCGCTGACACCAATAATAGGTAATAGAAAAGACACCACAGCATAATTAATTACCATGGGTGTTAATTAGATGTTACACATGGGAACAAGACAGATGGCAAGACAAACAGGAGTCAGACAGACAGGTATGGCTGAGTACCTCACAGTGTCCTGGAAAGATGGATGATGCCTCTCTAGGTGTGTGAGCTGAGAAGGAATGACCTTTGCTGATGGAGAAGACACACTGAGGTAAGAAATATTAATGATGAGACAAGTACCAGAAACTTCAGGTACAGGAGAGATGTAAAACCAAAGGAACAAGCAAATATTTCCTCAGCTCCAGTAATTGAAATAAATGGACCATCCCAGCTGAGGAAGGGGATGGCACCTGCTGTGAGTGGCAATGATCCCATGCTGAAGGATGGCTGCTGGCTCCCCACAGCTGCTGCTCGCTTTGCTGAATCTTCTCCTGGCAGGAAGAGTGATAACATGCCAAAGGCTTCCCATCCTTCTTTTTTCTCCCCTCTAATTGCTATTTTACTTTTCAAATAATTGACAGAGCTTAGTTATGCATTTTGTATTAGCTCAGAAGAGCTGTGGGAATGGGGAGCACAACCCAAGCCCTTCCATCCCAGCTGCTGTAGGATCAAAAGATGGACTCTGCTCCTCTCTCCTGGCCATCCTATTACCATGACCCCAGTGAAAGGAGAGAGACAAGAAAGAGCAAAGGAAATACTTCCTCTGAATCCCTTGCAGGAAAATACATCTCCTTACCCCAATTTTTAAATGTCATATTCACACAATCTGGCAGATGAAATTCAAGTGAAGGGGTTGCCCCTTTCTAACAGGAAGGGATGTGCAGTAATGATATCCAGGTGCTGTGCAAGAGATCAGAACAAACTGATCCCCACTTTGTTTCTACAGGTGCTCTATTCACACTCTTTCCCACCCCAAATAAGCAGCATCAATCCCACTGGGTTTGGAAATGGTGTTTACAAGGAACAAGAGTCCTTGGCTTTCTGAGCCTCCCCTCACCTATTGCCTGAACTGCCACGAGCAATCCTGCATTTAAAATGGGTACAAGCAGGTTGTGGCAGGCAGCAGAGGGCTCTGACAGCTGTGATTTATTGGTTTTGTCTGGTGATCCACTGGGTGGGCAAAACCCAGGGATACTGGGCCCCAGCCCCAGCTCCCACTGCAGCTTTGCACCCACCAGAGCTGGGTGTGACAGCAGTTTAGGGCTCCTGTCCTGGGACAAAAAAATCTTGTGGTGGATCTGTTACCTCCCAGCTAAGGCTGATGAGAGCCTGTCCCTGTCTGTCTGTCCCTCTGTGCTATGTGACAGCTGATGGAACTCAGAATAAATGCCCAATTCCTGCCCAGCTGGAGATGACAGTCAGCAGATCCTCAACCCAGGAGTTCTCTTAATCCCTCTTTAGCATTTGCAGACAGACAAAAGTGATCACAGCTTTTCCTTCACCCCAGGGGGATTTCACCAAACACATCTCTGTGCCAAGCCTGGCATGTTGCTTCTGTGACTGTTTGGATGAGGCAGCATCCATTTGATAGAAACCCAAAGCAGAGCCAGGCTCCCCCTTAGAGCACAGCTCACCCACATCTTTATCCTTACAAACAGGGCCAACACCTAATTAAACAGCAGTTATCAGTAAATAAATGCTATTGTTCTCCAGAAACTTTCTCCATATCCTAAAGAAGATCAGGTTTTCCATGTTACATCCAGTGATTTGCTCTCAAGGTTTTCTGTGCAATTGATTTCCACCGTGCCAGAAAGCTGAAGGCTCTGTGGTGGGCAACTTGACAGACAGTTAATAACTTTAAAAATATTTTTTTCTATGACCTGTCAAAGTTATTTAGCTTTTCTTCAAGGTTTGTAATGCAGCTTTATGCACTGATTTATTTAAATTATTTTCCAGTATACCTTGAAAATCACAGAAAATAGAAATAAATGGATAAAGCATGGAGTGCAAGGATGTGTCAGCTTTATCTTCATGTAAGCACAGAAACAATATGAGTCAAATGTAAAGAAATTGGAAAACCATCAGCTTAAGCATAAGCATAATTACTGTATTACTGAATAACATGAAGAAAAAACACATGTGCAGTCCAGAGAGAAATCTGGATTTTTCATGAATCTTGCAGAAAGATGTGACCATTATCAACTCCACAGCATTTTAAGATGACTGTTAACATGTAAGGTCTTACAAAAATCTCTCATTCATCTCTGTGATTTCATTCTCTGAGTTTTGAGGGAAACCCCACCACCCACCCAGCAAGGCAAGCTGAGGAAACTTCAGATGGAAATCTCCAGCTGATATATTAGAGCTATAAAACTCAGCACATCAATTGTTGCAGGGACTCTCACACATTTAGTGCAGCAATTCTGGGATCTCTATGACAACAATCCCAACAGATGCTCTCTGAATCCTGCTGCTGCACAAGGCACTTACTGTGCTTCTAATGGGAAAACCATTATGCTGATTCCCAGAGATTATTTTTGGAGTGAGAAATTACTTGTTATGATACTTTACTAAGAATATGGAGAGGGGGTTGCACTGAAACACACAGAATGGACTGAAATTGGAGATACCTGAGTACAGAAACAAATGCAGGAGCTCCTGGTGATGTCAGTGCTCTCCTGCCCCTTCCTTGTCTCCTATGTAAAATCATTAGGAATTGGCTGCTTTGGGCCCAGATTAGCTCCATGGTCCAAATTAGAATTAGAAAAGAAACCCCCTCCCCTTTAGAATTAGAAAAGAAACCCCCTCCCCTTCCACTCTGGCTGGGCTGCTCACCACATCCCTATTTGCCCATTTATTGATGATGAGAGATCAGTGCAGAGTTGCTCCAGTTGTGCTCCATGAGTCTGGAAGCAGTCAGAGGTGTCTGTCAGTCCCTTGGTCCTTCTGCCAGGGCAGTGGCCACGTGCACTGCTGAGGACAAGGGCAGAGTCCTTCCAATGGCTCAGCCCACAAAACCCCATTTTCTTTCTTTTATTTTTCTGAAATAAGAATGGATTGAAAGCAGCTTCCCCTGTTTGCAGCAATGCCTGTTTCCATGGCATCCAGAGCAGCAGCTGATGGCCTTGTTATAACAAAAACTCTAATAAATTTTAACAGATTGCTGGGAATTGCTTTTTTTCCCTCCTAAACCCAGACAACCCTCCATTCCTGGAACCACCTCCTATATTATCCAAAACTCTATGGTGAAGTCACACTCTCCATAGTGATGAGAGCTTTTAACCAAGAAATAAATAGAACATGCATTCCTCAGAGAGAAAGAGAGAGAAGGAAAAAACCCAAACCTTATCAATTTTTCTTAGTTATCATGGACTTGACAGAGCTCTAAATATGTTTGTCTGATGAATCCTACCTGTGCAGCATCTGTTCACAGCCACTGAAAACAACCATGGACAGCTCAGAGACAACATCTTCTCCCCTGAAATGTGCTCCCAAAAAAGCTGATAAGCTGCTGTGCTGCCCTGTGAATTTTTGAAAAGAGATTAATGAACCTGGGCGTTTTAGACTCCAATACACTCTTCATCACTCTGATATTCATTTCTGTAAAACCTCATGAATATGTAGCACTGTCTTTTACTTCTTTTGAGGATCTTCCATCCCAGGTTGAGTGATTTTTAGATTTCTTTGGTTTCTAAGGCGTTGATCCTGAGGATCCTTTGATTTTATGTACAATTACAACTGATTGAACATTGAGGAGCATTTATGATGGTGGGAGAAGCAGAGAAGAGGTAATAGAAAAAAATCTGTACATTTTCCTTCCTGCTTTGTTAGTTATCCTGGTGACAGCCTGTATGACACTGGCCTGGAAAGAAAATCAGATTTCAAACCTGAGGAGACAACCAAAAGCAGTACTCAAGAAAAGTAGAGGAAGCAGTACAAGCACTGCATTTGAGAATTCAGGATTATGGAAGATTCTGTGCTGAATTCAGAGTAGCTGTTTGCCAGAGTTGTCCTCAATGCTGAGTGTTACAAAGTTTTTATGTTAAAGGGCATCAGTGAATGTTTGACCTGGGCATTTCTCCAGTCCTGTTCTCAGTTCAGTGCCTGTTACTGAATCCGCTCTACTCCCTGTACCCCAGCACCTCACAGATGGTGACCCAAGACTCAAAACATGCAGAACCTGCAGTTCAGTTAATGAGTAACACAAACAATAGATCCTGCAGAACCACAGAACTGCATATTCCTAAACATGTCTTCTCGGCACACTGTGAAAAATACAACTGAAAAGCCTCAACTGCATTTCAAAGAGAAATCCCATTTAGATGTTAACATTTCTTTATGTACAAAACTTGTCAAAAGTAACTGTCCTACAGGTAATTACAGAGAAAAATATCCAGAAATAAAATCACATGAGCTTAATCAAACCTCACCTCAAAGGAAATGATCTTTGGGAGCCACAGGAAGGAAAAAATGGACAGGGAATAAAGTGAGACTGCAGTTCTTTAGGAACAGTAACTCAATCACTGCAGTTACTGACAGATCATTTCACTAGGAGAAATAATATACATTAAAACCATAGAAGAGTTTCTCAGTGTTTTGGGAGACACTGCTGTAACACATCTAAATTATCACTGAGAGGTTAGAACTGCACTTTGGCACCCCAGGCTCTACCATATGGTTTGCATCCTCACTTCTTGAGGAGCTGCACATGTTCTGCACAGGCACAGGGAATGTGTTCAAAGAAAACACAGCCCCAGCAAGTCTCCCTTTCAGCCACAAAGGGCTTAATAAAATGACTGAAATTACTCCAGTTTAGCACATAATTATAAATAATTTTGCAGCTCTAACAGTCTCAGGTTCAGACATTAAAGGGACAATAAAACTGCTTAGGAAGTGTTCTCTCCACTTAAGAAGCACGATGGAATTCACCAAACTTACTTCAGCTTCTGCAAAAATGCCAGGAATGTTAATAAACTGGAGTGGTTGAGGAGTCTATTAATTTTGGACAGTGTGATTTATATCCTGCTACTCTTTAAAAAGTTGCCCAGACAAAACTTCTTACTGATTGATTTTGTGTACTGCTCCCAGCACTCCAGCAGTTTTCTTTCCACTCCCTACCCTGGAGATGAGAAGCCCTCTGCAAACCCTTACTCAGCTGTGTCCTGTCTGTCCAAGCAAACATGCCAGTGGTGGAGCATTTTCCTCCAAATGTGTGGAAAACGGGACCAAGCAGCTTCCTCCAAGGCCTTTTTGTTGGATAATCCTAGACAGACTGCTCCCAGGTGTGGGCATCCCAAAAATCCCAAAACATCCTGCCTTGAAGCCATGTAAAAACTGCCACCCTGCTAATTGAGCTCCACCTTATTGACTTCTGGGTTTAATCTTTCCTGTTTGTTTGACAGACTGAAGGATTGAAATAAAAAAGGGATTGGTGTTTGCTTTGTTTGAAAATGTCACCATTTTTGCCATGACTGGCTGAGCAGGACAATATCCAATATCACATCTTGCCCTCAGCACAGCCCTTCCTCACCTCACTGAAGTATCCCAGCCATCCTGTTGGTCTGTGCTGGATAAATGGCAAAAAGCTGCACTGTCTGTCCCCTCCATCAGGTTCCTCTGGTGCCCTGGGGGCTTTAGATCAAACTAAATCCATATAGTTTGTTCTGAAATTATATACATTGAATTTTCAAAATGCATCCCTGCAGCAAAGTGTATTAAACACCACTGAGGGAACATTAAACAACTCCAGAAAGAACTGGCATTCTACCTAATTTCTTTCTCAGGCAGATCAATTATGAGGAATTGCTATCAGAGAGTAAAACATTTCAATCTTGCACAAGATAACAGTAATAAGACGTGACAACAGCCATAATTTGTGCATTAGGATAGATCAAAGGAGCTGTTTAAGGGTGTGACAGTGGCTCATTTGCCATGGCAGAGTGTGACATTTTGTAAACCTGTGACATGGCTCAGGCTGTGCTGGGCTGTGATCGCTGCACGTGCTCCTGTCCTCCTTTTCCCTGTCTTGCTGGGCAAAGCAATTCCTACACCTTCAACTAGAAACCAGAATAAATGAGAGGGAGAGATTATTTGTGTTTGATGTGTTCTGCTTCTCCCCACTCCGTAATTTAATCCAATGGTGCTACTCCACACAACTGATGTGATTTAGTGGACTCTCCAGCAGCTAATGTTTTTATTTTGAAATTGTTATCTTATTGATTAGATTTTTCATATACTTCACATTTACTTGCTTCTATCTCCTCCAAAACACTTTCCACACTTCATTTTGTCCACAGTGCTGTTCTACTTACTTAAATACTGTAACACATAATTTTATACAACACAGAATGAATGCAAGGTTCATGGTCAATTTGAAAGATTAAAAGTAAGATTTAAATTCTCCTGGCTGAAAGTGACTTCTGAAAAAGTTAATTATTCCTCTTTATCTCAGATTTACCCCTTAAAGCTGTCTGCTAAATCACAAGAGATCTGAAAGGATTTCACTCTTCACTCCTGGCCACAGAATGGCACAGCAGAATTTTAAAAGCTCAAATAGTGTGTGAAACGTGAAGAGTTATTGCTACTATTTACAAAGTACCAGGAACAAGTCCTGCATTCAATTATTCCTGAAGATACTCCACTGAGGCTGGTCCCCTATTGCCCTGCATAATATATACATTTAAATCTACACAAAGTGGGTTAGAAAGCACTCCTGGTCTGCTCTGCAAACATTTCAGTTTGAAGTGACACCAATAAAGAGCCACAAGAGAGACACTTGTTTCTAAAAAAGATGCTTTAGGCTAACAGAAAATATTATCAATAAACCTTCTGTGCATTTGAGGAGGGGGAAAAGAAGCTGTATTTCTAACGTGCCCTGTCAAGGCAGCTGGCTACAGTTCTCATTGGGTTTAATGGGATGTATTTGGTTTCTGCTGAAAACAGAGTGGAAATGGAACATCAGTTTCACAGAATATGTTATTAACACCTCTTATCTCAGAGATTATTATCTCATAGAATGTGATTTCTGGAGTGGCATTAACCCTGGAAAATCCCAGACACATGCAGCCTGTGGCTGGAAGAGGTTAAGCACAGTACTCACAGACAGAGAGAGAGCAGAGGAGCAGGAACAACCTGCTCAGATCCTCAGGGAGCTGCTGCCCTCAGCCCTTGGGCTCCCTGCAGAGCAGCTTCAGGCCTCAGGACTATCACCTCCTGGGGGCTGGACAGGCTGGAGCAGGGTGACCATCACCTTCTGGGGGGTCAGGGTGGAGAGAAGGGTCAGTGCTGCCTGAGGGTCACCCACAGGACTGGGCATCAGTCAGAGTGCTCTGAGAAGAGCCCAGTGCCCACAGCTGGTTCTAGTGGGCCTGTCCAGCTCCAGAGGCTGTGAGAGGCAGTAGAATCGAGCCCTTTTGGGTGCCTGACCTGTGGGAAGCCTCCTAGAGCACATGGTGCTGTGTCCTCATGAACAGTGTCAACTCTAACACATGAGGAAGATCCTGAATTCTGTACAGGAGTGAGGGGAAAGTTCTGTGGGATGTGCTGAGAGAATTATCTGCTGCTTATCCACGTGATGAATAATGTAGGGTTGCATTGGGGTTTGACAGCATTCTTACAAGAGAACATTGCAGGAGGAGGTTTGTGTCAGCTCTGTGACATGGCCTTGGCAGCAGCCAGCACTGATTAGCTCAGCAGCCCATCAAAGCCTCCCCTCCACTGCCTCCCCCCACATCCTTCCCCAGGCTTTGCTGCCAGGGAATTCTGCAGTGACTCTGACTTTCCACATGCCACTTGGGGTGACAATCCAGAATCCCTTCTCTCTGAATCTCAGAATCCCTTCTCCTGCCTCTGCTTGCACCCAGCAGACCCTCACACCCCTTCCCCAGGCACCTCCCTGCTCCCAGGGGCTGCAGGTGAGGTCACCTGGCACTGCCTGGGCACTGGGAAGGACACCTGGGCACCTCCTGGAGCCACAAAGCCGCCTGGCAGGAGGAAAGGGGGAGCAGGATGGCTGCAGAGGGCTCACATCACTCATCTCCATGCCCCAACACCCATGTCCATGGCAGAACAAGGGGTCTGGCACCTTGCACTCTGTGAGGCAGCACAGGAGCCTCTCCAGCAGGGTGAAATGTTTCCATGTTATCTACTTTGGTGTGACTTCATAAATAGGTTAGACCAGTACAGGATGTTATAACTCCATTATGCTGTAACTAACCATTTTTGTCAATCCTACAGGAAAGGAGGCACTGTTGAAAGAAAGTTGCATTCCCAGCACTGCCTGTTCCTCCCTCCTCCTGCACAAAAAGCCAGGGATGCCTTCTGCCAAGAGAAATGGAATCAAATAGCTCCAGACATCTGTGAGCCTTGTACTGGGGATTATTTTCCTAGAAATAAGACCATGGATCCCACAAAAAAAGTGTTATGGCTTTTCATGCAATAGGATACCAACAACACAGCAATGAAATTATAAATACAGAGATGGGGGAAATGCTTGCAAAAGGGTGTTAAATGGATTCATTTGGCCTCTTGGTTTTTCTTTATTAATTCTTCATGAGCTGATTTGAACAAATACTACTTGTTTGACTACTAATTCATGCAAAGATGTTTCTATCTATAGAGCACTTGCAAATGATGCACTGCTACTGCTGCCTCATAGTGTAAACAATCACATCAATGATATTTTATGAACTCTATTTCCTGATCAGAGACTCACTGAAAACTAAGATGAAGTGCACAGGAAGTGTCACATCTCTTGTGACCAAATTCCTGGCCATGGGGCTCAGTGAGGATCCTCATCTCAGGGCAGCTGTGCTCATGGATCCCCAGATTCTTGGTGCAAACACACTTTTGTATCAGTACAACTGGCTGGAACAAGTCCCATGAAATTCCCAAATGATGAATTTTTGGAGTACCACTTTCAAATAATATTACAATTGCAAATGTAATGTGAAGTTTGTGACTACAGAATAAATTGTGCTCTGTTAATAAACAGAACAGACAGGATTTTAAACTGAGTTTCCATGAAAACAATTCCCTGTGGTCTTCTGTGCAGGTCCTCAGCTCAGAGCTTGATTAGACAATGTCATTGGGAGCAACCAAGAGCTAAGAGCTCACCCAGGGAGGAGAGCAAGGAGTCCAACCCAATTTCACCCCAAATGATTTTTGTTTGCTCTTTGTTTATTTGGGTTGTTTTTTCCAACACTGCCAAACTCACATGACTTCCAGAAGGTTTTTCATCTATGAGACAGAAGCAGGAAAACTTCAGTAAAAAGCCACAAAACCAAACACCAAAGGTTAATACAACCCAAAAAGGACTGGAACAGTCGACAAGCTGATCCTGTGCAGGCGATAAACTATTTGTAGATTTAGTAATTTAAAAGCTGTTTTTTGTAATTCCTCATGATTTGTCCCAATTGCAAGGAATACTTGTGAAATACATTCTCCATGGGAATATTCCAAGTCTGTCTGAGTGGGGCTGTAATGCTTTTGTCTCCTGCTGTTTACAAATAAACACTTCTGTACAAAGGAGATGAGGGCAGCTTGTGAAAGAACAAGAAACAATCTCAGGCTTTACACTCCATACAACGTTCAGACCTGTTAGAAAGGAGACTTCAGGAATGAGGGGGGACTCTGTAAGCAACTGCAGCCTCCCTAAACTCAGCCTTTGGAGATAAGGCCGAACCTGGCAAACTGGGATGCCATAATTGTACTGCTGGTGGAATTTATCCATCCTAATAATACCCTTACATTGATGCCAGTCCCTGAGCAATAGTCTCCAGAGTCTCATCTGCAAAATTCAGGCACATGATTAAGATGACTGGGTATTTCCTGGAGGAAATACTTAGATTTAGGTTCAGTACTGCTCAAATTTGCAACAAACAGAACTAGTTTCTACACATATCACAGCACATAGCAAATAACAAATTTCAGATTTGGGGGGGACATATTCATATCAGTATGACAGTAAAGCATTTATACTGCAGCTGATTAGGTTCTTGACCCACCAAATCTGATATAAAGCATTTTTACTCTTCCTTATCCCTTTCTATCTTTTAATAAGCACAGAAGTTTTCTTCTCCTGCTGGAGTTTTGATCATCTATCCCTGTATTGCAAGGAAAATCTGTAAATTTTGCATTTTAATATGTTTTTCATCTTCTGAGTGAAGTTATTACCTACTTTCAACCACATTTATTCTTCATGCAAGTGCAGCCAGGACTTCTTTTAAAATGTCCAAGAATTAAATAAATTACATTTTAATCAATCAATTAAAGTGGCCTCATTTTAATCAATCAATTAAAGTGGCCTGCTAGGAAGTTCTTCCAAGATCTGATACAGAGAACATACAGAAACTTGAAAATTCTTTAAGGGCGTATAAAACACCAAACTAAAACCTTCCTGATTTAGGCAACAGAGGATAGACAATGATGGAGAATTTCACCAATATGATACTGTAAAAGTTTTCAGCAATCCCAGTGAAGGAAGCACAAAGTTAGGAGGATTTCCTTTGCAAGAATAAACAAGTGGAAGTAACTATTCTATCTGTGTTTAGAGTTTTACCTCCCACTCTGGTGGACAGGAGACATTTCCCTCTCACAGAACCTGTAAACCACAGAAAGTGCAATTGCACCATAATTAGAATTTTTAAACTATGGCAGATTCAGGCAAGAGCAGCAATTTTTCTGAAGGATTTACTTATGGAAGTCAAAGTAATTTATCTGGAAGACTGTAAATGTCTGCTCAGACTTGTGGCTGAACCTTGAGGCATTCTTTGATCTCCAGGGAGAGACAGAAGAGGCCAGGGATCAGCATGAGCTGGGGGCTGGAGCTCTGCTGGAGCTTGGAGATGTCACCCACACACTGAAGAGCCCCTGCCACCTCAGGGGTCTGGAGAGCTGCAGTACAAACCTGTGCCTTGCACTGCTGAGCCTCCACCTCCCCCCTTGCACTGGGGGTTTTACACTTTGAATCCCCACAGCACAGGGCAGAGGTTTGTCCCTCTGCTCCAGGCCAAGCTTCCCAGCTCTGCGTCATTTAGAGCCAGGAAAAGCACGGAGACTTTCACTGGAGACTTTCACAGGCATCACACTGACCCAAAGCAATCCCTTCAAAATTCTGGGAGCATTTGCAGCATCCTTATTATTCAGCATTTTTGAGCTGCTAAATCTGGGAACAGCTGTGGATAGATGCTTGGAGGATTAGGCTGTACTTTGCTAATAAGACCTGACTGCAGCATCTCAGGAAACAGTGAAAGTCATTCTATAAATAGTGAAGGTTTCTGTTACAAAATGCTTTTACATATATTAAATCAGGATGCCATAATTAAAGTAACCATTTCAGAGTAATGGGCAATAAGGAAAAAGTCATTAATAACCTCTTACCTCATGTGGCTCTGGGTAAAGAATCTCATTGAGTCAAGCTAAAAACGCTCTGCAATTGAAACAAAATAGTTATATTTTCATTGGTTTAAAATAAATGACTGGTAGAGAAAATGATAAGGAAAACATACAAGTCTATTAGCAATACACTGCTATAAGTCTGCTAAGGTTTTGCTAAGCATATCACAGTGTTTTCATAATCACAATCAAAATAGCTGGTTAAGTGAGTGATGCAATTTAAATTACAGAATTAAAATGTTTCAACCATTTTCCTGCAGATTTGGAATGGCTCCTTAAAGCATCTGAAGTGGCAGTGGAGTGCCAGGATTCTCTCCAGTCAGTGATTGTCTGCTGTTTGCAATCAGTCTCCACTTTGTCACTCTGCTTCCAATAAAATATTAATGTAATCAGAAGAAATTATCCCCCTTCCAACCACACATGTGCTTTGGAGTCAGTGTTGTGTTTGCTGCTGCTCAAAGTGGGGCTCCAAGAGATGCTGAGAGATCAAAAGGTGACAATTAAAAAAATGATACTTGAAGCAGCATTTTTAAATACATCATGGCATTATTAAGTACAGAGTCACTCTGTCCTAGGACACAATTCCTGAGACCCCAGAGGCTTCCTGGAGATGGGGAATATTTGAGATCCCCACCACACTGTTGCTTTGGTCCAAGCAGAGCTTCAATTGACAGCAATAAAGATGGAAACCATGAACACCAAAAATCTGTAAAGAAATTAAGTTACCTTAACAGCACAGTGGTGTAATTAGTCACAATTAGTGGAGCTATAAATTGTAAGTGATTAAAAATGAGGCTGAGATAAAGATGGTGAATTTGACTAAAAATGTTTCTGTTAGGGAGATTTGACCTTCTTACCCATTAAATCTGAACATTAATCTACAGATGAAAATCAAGTTACAATTGAACAGAGACAATTACATTTCAATTCTGGTTGACAGTAAGCTCAGGTTTCAAATCTAATACAGTTATTTTGTGACCTCGGGCACCTCATCTGAAGTCCTTTCCACATCTAAATGAAGATAATCCTTCCCTGCCTTTGTGAAGAGCTTTGAAACCTTGGCTGAATTGTTATTATTTATGTGTACAGCCCTGAAAGCATAACTCAAAAGGATGGCTGTGTTTGCACATCTGAGCCTGGACGGTATTGTGAGCTAAATATTTACTCTCTCTGCACCCAAATAAATTTTGCTAGAAATATTGCAGCAGATGACTGCTAACACTTTGCTTCCCTGCTTGTTTTTCCAAGAGAATCTTAAATAAAGCTCTGGATCCTTCCAAAATGTATGTGCTTGACTTCTGTCACAGGAATCAATCCACTGAAATCCATGGGACTGGTCACATGCCTCTGTTCAGGCTTAAGTGCACAGCAGCAGCACAATCACAACTTAAGGGAGCACCAAATATCAAATCCACTTTGAATCCAGGCCAAGTCATCCTACACCAACCCCACCTTGATGCCTCTGTCCCCACAGAGTTTGTCACACTCCCACTGAAGTGTTTGGATCAATGTCTAATTAACTTCATTGATAGATGAAACATGAGTTTTTGCATCTACTACAGATTATGGCTGTCCCCTAAAGAATTGCCTGATCTCATCCTTGGGGGTTTGAAAGAGTTCAATAAGTAGAAAAGGAATTAGGTGTTGGGTATTGACAGGGTTTGATAGACACAAATTAATAATGATGACACCAGTGAATATATTGTCTAATTAAAAAGAGAACAAAAGAAAGATTGGTAAAAAGAAAAGAAAAAATAAAGATGGAAAATGTATAAGCATGAAGGAAAGAGCTTTGAGCCTCTACCCTAAGAAGTTATTAAATGTCCTCCCCTCAAGCTCAGGAGCATTGCCCTGTTTCCAAGGAACAGCTGTGTGGTGAGTGAGGGAAAGTGATGGCAGTTCAGCAGGGGAGCACAGCCAGGATGTCACTGGGAATGTGACAGCACAGCCATGGATCAGCTCGTTTGTGCAGCTGCACACTCACCCTGGGAGGCCTCCTGGGGAGGAACATCCCAGTGATGGATGGAGTCCCTCAGCACTTGCTCTCTGCTGGAGATGGTGTGAACAACAGCTCCAAAAATCTCAGGGATGAACTGTGGCAAGAAGAAACATGGGAGTTCTTCTTTTGGATTTACTGCTTGCAACAATCCAGGCACTGCTTCCCTCTCCAGCTGCAGACGTGGCTCACACAAAACCACCATTCCAAGTGCCCTGACACATAAACTGGCTGAACAGAGAGCCAGATTTGTGAAATGTGCTATTTCTCAAGGCCCTGACTCCCAGAGAAGCCA
Organism: Turdus rufiventris; assembly: GCA_013186435.1. Taxonomy (NCBI): domain Eukaryota; kingdom Metazoa; phylum Chordata; class Aves; order Passeriformes; family Turdidae; genus Turdus; species Turdus rufiventris. Next base: position 2,704,615 of record PYHW01009533.1, on the reverse strand, counting down.
GGGAGCACAGCCCTAGTGCTGGAGCCCAGATTTCTTGGGCTGTTGTTCACCAATACCTGCCTGAAGCTGCTGCAGGCTGATTTGTGTAGCAGAGCTATGTGGTCAGACTTGTGCATCATCAATTTTCACATTTAGGAAAGATTTTCCTGACTCCCAAACTGCCTGTGCCATTCTGAAAACAAGGATGAGAAGGTGTGCCTGCAACGTATCCTGCATCACCACTGCTGACTTGCTGTAACAATAAGGGTTGGCACACAAATATCAGCCATCTCTGGGAGTCAGGCAATCTTCTCACCTCCTGAGAAAGGGATGGAATATCCCCTCTCTAATGTAAGTGATTGTTCTCTCAGCCTTCTGAGCTGTGTTTTGTAGGCAGCAGCCAAAAGAAGCTCCAAAAGGAGTCTTCAGAAGTCAAATGAAAGCCAATGTGTACGTGAAGGTCGCGTGCAGGCTCACCAGGAGCAGCTGGATTTCTGCATTGCAGCTGAAATCAAGATTATGCTTCAGGTTTCCTCTGCAAGCCCCCAGGGAGAGCACTGCTCACAGAGATGCAAAATTAAAAGTAGAAGTACAATGGATTTCTTGCTCATTGGGTACGAAGGCCACGAACAACATGATGCACTTGCATACAATAAATAGAAATGTTTTCATTTAACAATGACTGCTGTTACCAAGAGCACCTTTAAAGCTTTCAAAATACATTTGCAAGATTTTCTCTTTTGCGCTGCTAGAAGCAAAAAGCAATGCAGAGCAGGTCAGTAACTGGCTGGAGCTCAGAATGGAGCCAACACCATCTCTGGCAGAACCTTCTATCACTTATAAGGAGTGAATGACGCACAGGCAAAATTAAAAGTATTACCTAGGAGGAAAGGACCTAAAAAGTAGCCCAGGGCTACAGAAAAAGCGATAACTGTGTCAAAACAACAAGTCTGAAGGGAAATAAAAACATGCAGTAGAAGCCTAACTCTAAAAATGGAATTTTCCAGGTTTTTTAGTTTCTTAAACTTCTCCAAAAGCCAGAGGAAAGCTGAGAGTGAAAGAGGGATGTGATGCCCCTCCAGCTTTCAGTCTGAACTGCCTGCAATGCATATCCTGCTGAATTGGCCATGTTTATCTAAAACTGGGATTCTAAGCTCATGACAAAGATCATTTGCATTATTATGAGTCACATGGAAAATCATCACTCATGTTCCAGAGGGCTATATTAAAGAAGAAATATGTTTTAAAATGTATGTAGGTCAATATTGGGTTTTTTTGGTGGGGATTTCTCCATGTATGTGTGTGCCAGCATGTGAGGAAATACATGGTCTTACTTCAGAAGCGTTCCATTTTTTCCAGAGCCATGGCAGAATGTCCTACATGGCTTCCAACTTTGTTTAGCTGGAATTTATAGCATATAAATAGGAATTTATATATAAGACAATATTCAAAGCTTGGTAGCTGTGGCCAGATTCCAGTTCTTCATCAGTAAAATGAAGGAATGCAAACCTTGTGTGTTTGGTTTTTTCTGGTGTTGTTTGTTCAACAGGAAATAAGATGAGAAGAGGTAAGGGAAATGGGTGCAGAACTACACTCTTTTTTTTTACAGGAAAAAATTACCAAATATGCAAGTTGAACTGCATGACTCCCATTATTTGCTACCTAAATCTTATCCATTTTCTTCTGGAGAGGCATTTAATTGAAGAACAGCTCTCCTGGGATCATTCCCAGCCTGTCCAAATGTGTCTCTGGGTCACACCAAAGAGCACTTCAGCAGGTAAAATGATAATTCCAGGGGCGGTCACCAGGCAGAGCATTGAGAGCCTCACTGTGGCAGCCTGTTGAGATGCCCAAATCTCAAAGTACATTCCAGTCCAGGACAAGCAATGCTGAGCAGCCTGAGTGTAGGGAAGCAACCTGATACTTCTCTTTCTCTGAATTTTAAGCACTGGTACTTCCCTGCTAGGTCTGAGCACTGTGGACTGTGAGAAGCAGAAATATTTGACTTTTGGGCATTTAGCAGTGAGTTAGATGGAATATTCTGCTCTGGGTAAGGCAGACTTTTACTCACAGTTGTTGAGCACATTACTTTCCACTGGTGAATTACCTGTGAACCCAGCTCAGAGCAGCTCCCTGTAGCCAAGCAAGAAAATCAAAGTGATGTGCAGATGTTGTTTTCTCACCCAAACACCCACTGCCCCTCACACTCTGTCTCCCATCTCACACATGGCTTTGTATTTTTCTCAAAATCTTTCTTCTCCCCCAGATATCCCTACCTCTATCTTTACTCTTCACAGGCTATTTGAAAATCTACTTTTCTAAACAGGATGAGTTACCCAGGGTGCATCTTACCAGAGTATAATCCATGTGCTCCCATTTACCAATGGATTGCAGCTACTCTCCTGCAGGAAGTAAAGAAAATACCCCACACATCCACCAGTGAGGAACTCCTCTGAGTGTTTCAGCCTATTGACTGTTGTCAATAACATTACTGTTAGTCTTTATTTATAACTAACCTCAAGTAATATTGAATTACACCACTAGAGAGACTTCTTAAATTATAGTTATACAAATAGTCCCCTAAAATGCAGGGAGTTAAGAACGCTGAAGGATCAAAACGAGGATAAGGTTTACAGTGAAAGAGACTTCTGCACCAAAATCACTCAGAAAGAAGCAGCAAACAGCAGTGAATGAAAAGAAACCCTGTTTCTAGAAACTTAAAATAAGTCATGGGTTCATCGCCTGTGCAGGTAAGGAGATGCCGTACTCAGGGTGTGGATGGAGTCTCCAGGGGGATTTCACAAATGATTAATGGGGAAGGAGGACAGAGAGCTCACTCCAACTCAGGAATGCTCAGACTGCACCAGGTATTTGTCTGACCAAAAATAACACAGAATGAAGCAGAACAAAGCACTAAAATAACCAAGCAGGCAACTCCCCCTCTTCAAGACAATTGCAGTGTTTTGCCATGGTGAACCTGACCCTGTTTTCCCAGCCCTACTGTCCCCAGCTATTCCATTACACATAAACAACAATCCACCCAGGGTGCTGCAAATGGCTGCACACAGCTGGAAAATCACTTTTTCTAGCATATTCTTTGTCAATTTTTGCCCCCAATACATATTTGACCTGCTGGTCAGACTCCCCACTGGCCTGGCCTCATCAGGGTGAGAGAAAGGAGAGCACTGTCAATCAGGGGCTCCTCTGAGTGGTTATTGAAGGAATCACTAAATCTGGCCGCAAGCACCTTTTCCCAAGAAATAACTGCCTGCTCGTGGTGCTCAAATAAATATCTTTTATTGCCCGTGTGCAAGTCCTGGTTTTATGGAGAATCAGGGAGATTAAAGATTAATTACAGCACCCCATGGCATGTGCTTTGGAAAAACGAAGCCTCCCAAAATAAAACCAAGGCAAGCAGAGCTGCTGTGCTCAGGACTTTGCAGATTCCATGCCAGAAATGCTGGGATGGAAATGCTGGGGTGCTGCTGGTAATTCCCAGTCTGGATTTGTAGGTACCACAGGTTTAGATCAGTTTAGCAAAACCACCTTACATACATTACACTGCACAGAAATAAGGGATAGGATTTGAATGGCTCTGTCCAAGAAGACTTGAACAGGATGGATATTGCAAACCAATAATTTTTCCCTGCATACAAATCTAGTTTTTCTGTGGTAGATTTGTTTGAAAAATTATGCAATATATCTTTATAACAGGGCTTTATGGAATGACACATTTACCAACACTGCCATGATGTTCAGCTCTGCTCCCCCAAATGCAAAGTGAATTTTACCATTCAATTCAGAGTGACCACAGGTTCACATTTCGCTCATTTTTCATCCTTACACAATCTGGAGCTCACACAAAAGTTCTGATTTTACACTCTTCATTCAGTGCCAGTTCATTTGCTGTCTGTAGAGAACTGATCAAAGTCAGGGCATTAATTGCTTTTTTATACAGCAATGTAAAACCCATTAATTTTGAAATGGAGCCCACACTATGAATGTTCTTGTGGTTTACACTAAAGATTGATCTGGTATCTATTTATTAGTGCAGTTCTATTTACTTAAACTAATGGATCATTAGGTCTTCAGACTAATGGTTTCTTCATATGTTTCTGTGCAAAAGTATTTGCCACTAACTTCAGAGAAAATTGGGTTAATGAAATAAATGTTTATCACACTGAAAGAGAAAAGTCAATGAGGAAAAAACCCCTGCATAGTTTAAAGGGCTCCACTAACATGGAAATACATGCTTTATACAAATAGGTAAATAGATATTATTCCAGGAAAAAAAACCCTGGATTTCTAATATTTTTGGCTGTTAAACAGATCTTTTAAATATTTTGTGTCATGCCCCATTTATCTTTTAGTTTTATTTCCAGAAAATCTGGTATCAGTAAGAGTCCCTGGTAGTTGTTTCACCCTCACCCTCCCTGGCTGCCCAAGTGGGGAGATGGGAAAAAAATGGCAATATTTGCTATATAAAGAAATGTGGCCCTGAAAATATCATCTAAAATACTCTGATTAACTTAATCAGAATGGTGGGAGTTGATATGTGATTAATTGCAGTCAAGGGAATCATATCCAAGTGATGATGGATCACTGTGAATGTGCTGAGGGGACTGAGTCTGTCACCTCCAGTGCCAGTTACTAATTTATAATATTATAAACTCGTGTTCAGGCATTTCAACTCAAAGCCTTCAGTCTATTAAACTTTGAAATGTAGATGCATTTAGGATGTGAACACTCCTCAATTTCCACTCGGTGTGCACAACAACTTAATAACATCATTACACATAAATACATTGCTGCACATGAGGAGTAGGCTGCGGTACAGCACAAATTGGATTGCACATTTACCCTAATTATTTGATGAGATAACATTACACAAATTCACTACATTTTTTTATTTCTCTTTCCACTGAACTGTGCTTGGAATTCAAACAACTTTGTATTGTTATAGTCTAGGCCTCACTTTCAACCAAGACAAAAAAAAAGAGTTCCAATACAACCCCTTAACCACAAATCTGGGGGCTAACATGAAATTCTTCATTATCTGTGTAAAACAATCGGGGAAAGCCATTCAGATGCTGAATGGAATTCCATTTCTTGCTTTCATACCACCCTTAAGTCCGTGGATTATCCTTTCATGAGCTCTGTGAGGCAGAGACCCATTCAGTTTTTCCCCTGTTCTAAGGCCACAGTCTAAAATGAACATGTTAAAGGACAGGTAACATTTCCATGAATCCTCTAACTCAGCCAGGTTATACTTCCTTGCCACAAAAATTGTTCTGGTTCCCTGTGGATATGAAACAATTTGCTTGGAAGCTCATAGGAGGGTTGGTGCAATCCCAGCTCTAAAAGGAATGAGGCTGCACACACTTACATGGCTGTGGGAGGCAGGAAAATGGGACAAAATCTGTATTTCTGAGCAATTTTGGACAGGGCAGACCTGAACACTGCCTGGTTTCATGGGCACAGAGAGGGTTCAAAACTGTTCTCTAGTTTGGCACTGTCCAGATCATCCCTAACCACCCCCTTTTTTATAATATATGCAAACTAAATTTATATGAAAATTGTAAATCTGACAACTGAAACCTTGCAATGTTATCTTTGAAAACCAAGAAAGGCTCAAGTCCTGTCTAGCACAAGCAGAACCACTGAAGACTCAGGAGTCAGTGGCTGCCTGTTTTATGACCAGTCAAAAATGACAGAAGAGAGAATTGTATGATTTTAATCTTAGAGACATCTTTATACATTTCTTTAACAGATTTAAATATATGTTCCATTTGCACTGTAACTTCATTTCTTGGCTTTCCTAATTTTCCCTTTCTTTGCTGATAATAATCCCTCTGCTGCTGAGTGAAAGCCTCACCTGCCTCAGTGAAATTCCCCTGCATAATGCCTTAAACTCAATCAATAAAAGTGAGTTTCACAGAACATTTGGATTAATGAGGCACTGATAAAAATTCAGTGGTTTCAGTTTCTATGCAAATGGGCTCTAATATGTTGTACTCCAGGTACAACCCTTGTGGCACTAACGAGGAGAGTTGGCCTGAATGTTAATGGTCACACTGTGCTTTGGGGTGGTTCCTGCCACAACTATCCCAGCCAGAACATCTTCTGGAAATCAGGAAAATAGAGATGTTCCCAGAAGTGACCTCTGAGCCCTGTGTACCACAGGGCCATGGAGCTGTTAGAGTGGAGTCAGGAGAGACCACCCAGCTGAGCAAAGGGATGGAGCAGCTCTGCTCTGAGGAAAGGCTGAGAGAATTGGGATTGCTCAGCTTGGAGAAGAGAAGTTTTGGGGTCACCTATCTGCCCCTTCAAGTACCTGGAGGGAACTTAGAGGAAAGATGGGGTAAGATATTTACACCAGCTTGATAGCCAGGAAAAGGGAGAATGGGTTCAAATTGCAAGAGAGTAGGTTTAGACCAGATTTTAGGAAAAATTATTTTCTGTGAGGGTGGTGAAGCCCTGGCACAGGTTGCCCAGAGAACACGTGGCTGCCCCATCCCTACAGGTGCCCATGGCCAGGTTGGAAGTGGATTATCTTCAAGGTCCCTTCCCACCCAAACTGTTCTGGGATTCTATGACTCTGCTACTTACTGTTCAATAGACTTTGGCAGGAGCAGCAACAAATCCAGCCAAGAAATGTCCTCTGGTACTTGCTGCTGTGAGTTATGTGCCTCTGCCAACAGCAGAGGACAGAGTTTTCTCCCCAGACTGCACCACCCTTTACTCATCATGCCTTGGAAATGTAACAGCACAGAAAATCACCTCTTCTACTTGACTGGACTACAGCTGCCCTGCAGAGGAAAATGTCTTGCCCACAGAAACCAGCACCTCATGGTCACTCTCTTCTCTCCAAGGGGTTGTGGAGAGGTTTTCACAGCCCATACCAATCCCTGGACTAATGCACAGCACCAGCTTTTTCTTTGCTGCTTCATTTATCATTCCAGGATGGCCTTTTTGCCTGGCTGCCCACACAGGAGCCAGACTTCCCCAAATACCTTTAAATACCTGAAAGCCCAGACCCAAACACAACTCTCTGCCTGCCTTTTGACACAGGAGCGGTGAGAGACATTAATATTCATTGGTAAGGAAAAATAATTTCACTGGAATAATTATTTTTAAAATACCTTTTAGCAGAGCAGAACCATCTGTGGATCCTGCTTATCATAATCATCTACCTTGAAGGTAATTTCTTATTAATAAAAAATAGATCTAATTGATATTTAATGGGAATTCTGGCAATGCTACTTGAAAGATACTTTTGCCCACTGTTTTGCATTTAGAAACACCCTGCTGTCAAACTCTTCAGTTTGATAGCCACTGATGGAAAAAACATTTTGAAATTCACTTTTTGTCCCCTGGTTAGATGGGATAGACACAGGATGATGGCTGTGCACAGCTCAGCTTTACTTGCAGGCGTTTGGTGTTTGATTCCCACTCCTGGTTTTTGCCTGGCTGCTTGTTAACAGCAGTGCCTGGGACAGTTCCTCTGGCTGAGGGAATCCACCATCATGGAATTCTACCTCTCCATTTGTGCTCTCCCTCCCTCAATGCAACCCTTTCCCATCTCATGCTACGCTGAGCGTGCTGCCAGAATTTGCCTTCCAAAAGCTGAAGTGATTTAATGTAGCATACAAAATGTCATCTATACAATTACATGTAAAATGGGGGAAATATGCAAGCACAGAGAATTGGCCTTGGAAGAGTTCCACAGAAAGAATTTTCTTTTAAAAACACTGGCTTTATTGCACCCAGGGGAGTTGCAGCTTCCCATTTCTTATGATGTGTGAGTTCTTCACACTGGGCCGCTGAGTTTCTGCAAGGCACTTGACAAAGCAACAGATGGAGAAAGGAAAAGACCTGAGACTTCTGGGGTGAATTTTATGCCAAAGACCATCACAGGAGGGGATTTTGCCTAGCTGGGTTGTAGAGTGAATTTATAATGCCTTGAGAAACAACAGCCTGCTAAAAAGAAACTGGATATATCATATATTCACATTTCTTGGGAAAAGGAAAATATTAAGGTAGTTGCTGTTTCCTTGATATTAATTTCCCAATAGGGATTTGGTCAACAGGCAATATTAGAGAAGGGGAAACAAGAAAACTAAAAAAAACCAACAACAACAACAACAACAACAACAACAACAACAAAAAAACCACAACAAAAAAAAAACCAAACCAAACCAAACCAAACCAAAACAAAAAAAAAAAACAACCCCCCCCCCAAAAAAAAACAACAACCCCAAAAAACCCCAAAAAACCCCCAAAAAACCCCCCCACAGAATTCACTGCCCCATTTTCCAAACCATCTACAAGGACCCAAGTCATCTGTTTCCCTGTTGACTACCAATTTGAATGATACCATGAAGCTGACAATCTCCAGAGAAATAAAAGGATGAAGGCTCAACGGAGTATCTTATGGTCTGAGCGAGGTTCAGGCCAATCAGACCCAAAAAATAAGAACAATCTCAATCTACCAACATCTGCAACTGCTGCTGTAAAAGGTAAAGTCTCCCTTTGTCAAACAGGTGAGAAAAAGGCAACCATCAGAGGAAAATTCTGCTTCTCTTCAGAGAAAAGCATCAAAAGGGGTGTTAGAGGTGTTTCAACACCACCAAGGTAAGGGGACATCAAAGAGTTCTTTGAGTGTGGTCAAATGAACTCAGGCTTTTAAAGGAATTAACTTATAAGCCATTAAGGAGAACAATTTTCAATACTTTTGTTCTTTTAATGTCCCTCAGTGAGATTTCCCCTTTTTCTGTTGTTACTAAGGAAAGACATTGTGCCTTGATTTCAGGGCTTTCAGTGACTGAAGGAGCAGGACAAGAAGTGCAGTGGGAAGGATTACAAAAAACAGGAATGCTGCACTTGACCCTCAGCCCTTGCCATCAAGGCAGCGCCTGGCAGCACAGTGCTAATCGTGTGTCAGGGCATGTCCTGCTGCTGCTCTTTTCCCTGGTGACAAATATCTTAACCCAGACAATTTTGCAGCCATCTGTTAACTGGGCCAACACCACCACTCCCCACTCCCAGGAAAGGCTCCACCTGGGTGTTTCAGGCCAAAGGATAATTGAAATGCCATCCCAAAGACATACCCAAAACAAGCTGGGTTTGGGAAGCGTGAGCCCTTCTGAGGTCAGCTCCCCCAAAGTGCACTAATGATCTTCTGAATAATGAATCAGGGCAGAGCAGCAGCTGCTGCAGAAGCAGGAGTGAGTGGGAATAGTCAGCCTGGCTGCCAAATCAAAACCAACACAATCAAATCAAGCAGCACCTTCAAAGGGTTTGTTCTGCTTACCTGGGCACGCTGACAGAGCCTCATTGCAAACGCCTGCTTTGGTTGTACCTAGTAATTGCCTTGTGTAACTTAAATATTTCTCTCTTGTTTCACCTTTTAATGGCCGTGATGTTACTATAAAGATCCCCAAAAATCTGAAAAAGCAATTAGGGTTGACTTTTGTTAGGTTTTTGTTAATTCTGGTAAATACCTGATTGCATCACACTAAGAAAATACCAGTCCAACTTTTCACAGGTCTCATAGCATAGCTGCTAAATATAGACTCGGATAAATCCACCAGGAGAAGGGCTGGGACACAATCCTTCCCATTAAATGTCATTTAGCACAGGTCTGCTGCTTGGCAAGAGCATTGCCACAATTGATTTGCCTGGGGAAGTTACCCTGAAAGTTAAGTACTGGGAGTGGAGTAGGAGCTGTTTGGTGTTTTTCTTACAGCTTCAGTTAGGGAAACATCTCCAGCGAAGCTTAACCACATTGAAATATTTCCCCTGCCTAAATGGAATTCTGGGATTAAAGCCTATTGGGCTGCGTGCTCCCAGTAATACTGAGATTTTAAGCCAAAAAACACAGGAAAGAGAGATGAGCACAGCTCTGCAGGAGCTCCCATATCTCTGGTGCTTTGCAGCCAGATGCTCTTTGTTCTCTTCTGTCTGGGTAGAAGAATCACAGGAATTACATGAAAGAGATTCACCTCTGGCACTCAAGGAGATTTAAAACCAGCAGAAGGTGCCCCTGGGAGCCCAGTGCCCCTCTCAAGTTGTGAGAAGTCAGGAAAGGTGAGCAAGACACCCCCTGGTTCTCCTGTGCTGGGTTCAGCCAGGAGCCCAGAGCAATGCTCAGGCAAGAACTGACCCAGTGACCTCATTGAAGGTATTCACACCTCTACAAACTGAACTTCACAAGAATATGCAGGTAAAAGTGCAATTTCTGGCTACAGCCTGAGAGAAAAAAGGAAAAGCCAACATAAATAAAAAAGATATGATTTTCCTCTCCTTTGGCAGAAGTTTGAAAAACTCAAAACTTCAGATGTGCTTTTTCTATTTCCAAATACAAAAATGTATCTGCATGGTACAATTCCAGCTCTGTGGGCTGAGGAAGAAGTTTCTTTAACTAAGGCAAGGTAAACAGAGTTTCTGTTGTCCATTCATTCGGCTCTTATTCGGCTCAACTACACCATCTCTGTTCTGTGCACAGCCCTCCTTCTCATTTTAGCAATTTGCTTATCATTAGGCCCTGTACTGCTGGGAATCTGGAATTTCAGACCTGAGAAGATGCCCTCATTCATTATCCTTGATATCACCCACTAATCCAAATCCTAATACCACTCCTTACCTACCTGAGCCCTATTTCCACTCTCACTGCAGGCACAAGAGCTGTACCTGTGCTGCAGACAGTGCCCTGTTTTCATTCAGAAGAATGAAAAAGAAGATGAGGTAGAGGATGGATGTGCAGAGAGAATAACCACAAGGAGTTTGTGCTCTCCCTCAGCATACCCTGGAGATTACAGGTGAGGTTTGGAGCTTGGGGAAGTGTCAAATGCTTGACACTCTTCCCTTTTGGAAGCAAGGTATGAAGCACATTTGTCATGTGCCATTAAGAAAAGCACCTAATTAAAATGCAGAGATGGAATGCAAATTGTCTAAGCGGCCAGGGCCTCCCTGGGGGGGAGAAATGGCCCTGCAGGGAGCTGATTGCCGTGGTCTCCTGCAAGAAGTGCCCAGGAGGGCTCTGCCAAGGGTGTTTTACCTCCCTGTCTGATGCTGTGCTGAGCTGACTTTTGAGTTAATAGAACTTATTCAAGGCCCTTTAATCAGTTGTTTCTCCTGCTTTGTCCTCTGTGATTTTGGTTCCAGCTGCCAGATTGCCTGGTGTCTCTTCAGTATAAATGATAAACTGAGATTCCAGACACATTTGTGGTTATTTGACTTTTGCTAACAAATTCATACATTTCAGCATTTTAGTATTCATATATCCCAGGCTTAAATTACAGGAATTACAATGGTTGTTTTATCATCACAAAGAATACTCTGAATTCTTTGTGCTCCATTGGAGCACATTGTGAAATTATTTTGACGTTTTTAAATCCCAAGAATTATTTCCAAGATACAATGGAATTGTTCGGTGGCTTCCTCTTGCCTTTTCTTTAGCTTTGCAGTTACTAATAATTTTCTTTACTAAGTAATGCCCATTAGCTACATGCATAAGCTCCTGAAAAGTATCCAAAAGAGAGTACAATCCACTGTTATAATCCTATCACAGCAAAACTGTTTGAGTGTTCCTTTGCAAAATGCATTAAAAATTGCGTGCACAAGAATTTCCTATCAATGGCTGAGAGGCTTTAGGCAAAACAACCCCTCAAAGTATTCAACTCCTTAAAAAAAAACCAAAAAAGCAAACCTATAAAATCATGTGCATTTCTCCTACTTAATTAGATTTATTAGGCACAGAATCTAAGCACAAAGGAAGCATTTTCCAGGCAGCTCCAGAAAGCAGACCCCATTCCTCTTTGGAGTTTCCCTCAATGAACGTGGATGGAGCTGTGACACTTGCACTACCCAAGGATCTGTCCCCAAACCATGACCAGTGAATCCCTGACCCACACAGTTCTGCAGTTTAACACCCCAAGAACAGCTTCTGCTGCTCCCAGACATTAGAAATGCCCAGAGAAAATGCCTGTGCTATCCATCCATCCCTGCTCTCTAATCCCATTGCACCTGCACTGCAATGTGGAGTGGTTAATTGAGCAGTTAGCAGTGTGGAGTACAGTTAAATGCATGGAGATGAAGAGATGAGAGAGTCCAGGAGCCCCACAGGGAAAAAAAATAGATTGAGAGAGACACTGGAAGCTGCTGTGGTTAAGATTCATAAATCTTCAAATTTAGGCTGAGATGTCAGTTCTGAGGAAAAGGTGAACACCAAAATCAGGGTTTTTTAATAATGATTATATCACCCACTGTGACATCCAGTTTAAAATGTTCATCAGCCCAAGATACCCACAGAGAAGGTGGTGGGGAAAAGCACCAAGACACAGAATAACCAGTTGTGCAGAACCTCCTTCCAGGACACCAAGCTTAGAACTGCCACATGCAGAAAAGCAGAATTTCTGTCCCCTGTTGTCCTGGGTTTGCACAGAGCTCCTGACTGGCAGAGAAGCACAGGTTTCAAAGCAGAAATTGGCAACTGGAAGTGTCAGAAGAGAAGATAGAAGAAAGAAGACCAGTGCCCAAATCAGCAAAGCACTCTCAAGACAGAAGGCTTTGAAGCAATGAGTCATGGCTGGTTTTTGGCAATGAAGACAAAGAACATTTAAAACAAGCTGGAGACTGCTCCTTTCAGAGGGGCACCTGACCCTGCCAGCTTGCACGTGCTCTCACCACATCCCACAGACTGTCCTGCTGCAGAATCAATCTGGGGACGAGCACAAAGCAACCAAAACCTGGGAACTACCACAAGCACAATGAACAGCTTCATAGCACCTAAAGCACGTGTTACGTCTGTAAGTAAAGCCAAGAGATTAAATGTGCTTGATTCCTCTGCCAGCCTGCTTTACCCATTTCTCATGTCACACCTGACACTTGAGCAACAGTGAATTTAGTAAGTAGCTCTCTTTGTTGATTGCTCTATCAGGCTGGTTATGCAAATCATACATCACAATATTGAAATGGTCACAGCATTTATTACAACAACATCAATGCAATGCAATTCTGTCCTGTGCAGTCAAGCACAGCCAGGGAAGTGTTCAACAGGTGCCTGAGATGGGAAAATGTGACCAGAGGCAGCAACCAGCGCCTGCTGCTGACACAGGGCAGCCTCTGGTCAAACACTTCCCCCTCTGCTTTGAGTTGTTCCAGAAGTGCTCAACAGTCACAGCTGCTTTCAGGAAGAGCATGCCAGGATTCAGGAATTGGACTTTCCTTCACCTTGGCCTCCCAGCTGGCCTAGAGTGAGAGACAGGCTCCTCACGCAGGTCAGGACCCTCACAAACGCCAGCATTTCCTTTTGAAATCAAAGTGTCAGAGCAAGGCTTAGAAAAACTGTGCACTTTGATGCTCTGTGATCCTATGGAGAATTAGACCTTGTATTGAGACTTGCCCCAGCCCTCTTCAGGAAACATGCAAGGAGGAATATGAGCTTTATTTCTCCATTTAGAACACATTCCTTCACCAGAAACTCAAGGAATGAAAGCAAAGTCGAAAGATGTCTCCTGTGCACACAACAAAGTGTTTCTATCTGAACAGATGTCCTCCCTTCTCTATCTCCAAGCACACACACTCTGGCATGACTCAACTAATGCACAAACATTATAAACCTACTGGAAGCAAAACAATTGTGCTTTTCCTTTCTGATATTATTACATCTGCCAGATAGTTGATAACATTGAATGCAATGCTTTATTAATCAAAGCTGAGGTGGTTGCTTTTCTCAGTCATTAAAATTTCATCTTTGCAGCTGCTGATCACCTAACACTATCTTCATGTTTTGCATTTTCCTTAAATTTGACAATTAATTAGGCATTTGCCTGTGCTATTTTCCCAAGAATGTTATGCATTCATTTTTGAAGTAATACAGATACATAACTGGATACATATAAAGTTTCTTGACTGTGAGTGATGTTGCTTTGATGGACATATTTAATTTAGACACTTCTACATCCACCCTAGAATTTCTGACATCACAGATACACTTTTATCACTCAGATAAACATCCCCAGCATGATACAGCACAGACTTCTAACTCCACTCACCACAGAGACACAAAGTGGTCACCAGCATCCTCTTCTCAACTGATTGAACAATGCCCAAACATTGAAAGCTGTTATCCGGGCTGCAAGTCAGAAGTTTTCCTGATGGGCAAATACTCCAGCTTCTTTCACAAAATGAGGTGTATTTTATGTATTGTATTTATAAAAGGGCAGGTTTTAAAGGCATCTCAGGAATCCAAGTACAAGTGCCCCAAATCCAGCTCTCAATACATACTGCAGTATTATACAATTCTACACATTCACTCTTCACTTCCACTTCAGGTATATCCTAAACTTCCCTACAAATCAAATCTGATTTCTAAGACAAAAACTAAATTCTTTTTGTCTTTTATTACTTATTCTAAATTGGTGGGGTTGGGGGACAAGCTTTTGCAAAGCTGCCACATCTAAATAATGATCACTGAAATCCCATTTTTGATAAATTGTGCAGGCAAAGGTGATTAGAATGCATGAAAACAAAGACTTTTGGAAGCTGCCTCTTGTGCCAGCTCACCAGCAGCATGGTACCAGCACAGATTCATTGTCCAGCCCCTGCACTGTCTCAGTCCCTGCCTTGAAACTCGACTGTGCCTGTGAGACCAGAGCAGGGTGTGCTCAAAGAATCAGAGCATCCTCCAGAGTGATGATTTAACTCTGACCTCTAGGAAAAAACATCTTCCAAGACAAGCCACAAAACCTGAACACCACTCAATTTACCAAGCACAGCCAATGAACCCTGGAGGAAGAGCCAGCACAGTGGTAAAACTATCAAACATTACCCAGATGACAGTCCTTGTTTTCCTCTTGTGCCCTAGAAAGTGTTTCACAAAATACTACTGTTCCTCCTGAAAGCTGTCTGAAGCTACAGTTATTCTCAAATGATGTTCAAGAATAATCCTCTTTGTTTTCAGCACCTGAATGTGAACAGCCCTTCAATTACCCTGCTGGGTGAGGGGGTTTCAGTCCCTATATTTTAGGGGAAAATGTGCCTCTGCCTCACCTATAAAGGATTCCACATCTCATCCATGGAGCACAACCTGCCAGGCACTCCACAAATTGCTCACTGCTGATTTTTCTTTTTGAGAGAATTAACAATTTCTTCTGTGCTCAAACACTGCAATGCAGAATTGGAAGGAATGTCCTGGGTTCAGTGTGCTGCTATCATAATGATCTCACCACATCATATTTCTCCTCAGGGCATCACATTAAAAATCACAAGGAACATCTTTAAATGCTGAAACATTTTCTGAATATTAAACCATTTCTAATATAATTTAAATTGTTTCTGAAATCCCTACAAATTTATTTTTCCTTTCATAAAAAATCAACCTGTTAATATCTGAGTGTTAAAGGCCAGGACTTCACAAGCAGTTTAAGCTCTTGAATAACTTGAAAGATTCCTCTATTAAATATTGAAAATTCCTTCCAAAGTATAGAATTACAGACATTGTGAATTAGGATGGTAGAAGTAATACCCTCTCTTCCAAATTATCCTATTTTCCTTGTTCAGATGGTTCAATTTATTATGGAGTGAATAATTCATGAGTACTGTGAGACCTTGGCCAACCCTGCACAAAATCAGCTGTGAACAACACACTGTTTGAACTTTAGGCCCCTCTGCTGTGCTTGCCTTCACTTCTCAGCATCCCTAGTTTATTGGCTGGCATGTTCTTCTCAAACCCTAAATCCTCATAATCTGCAGGAGAACCTGCCTCCACACTGACCCAGCAAAACAAGAATATATAGCACAAGCTAAAATCTGTGAATGTCACCCATGCTCTGAACTTTCAAAAGGAATTATAGATAATATTTCAAATATCTTGAAGGCACAAAAATGATTTTATCACAAATTAGTGAGATATAGATGCTTACTCAGAGGTTTTGTGCTTTTCCCCCTCCTCCAAAAATACCTTAATTTACAGAAAACTATTAAATACTTGAAAACATCCCACAGACCCTAATCCTCATACTCTGCTTTCAGGAATTCAGAGTATTTTTTTAACTTCTTAGAAAATAACAGCTCAGGAATGCTGAACTCCCTGTACCTTTATCTTCCTTCTAGTCCAGAAGAGAGACAGGGAAAGGGCAAAGAGGTGTGGAAGAACTCAAGACATTTATCACAATGGCAGCAACAACCTGAGTTCTGCTCCAGGTGAGGAGAAATCTCCCATACCCCTCACATTTCTGACTCTGGCTGTGAGAAGCAAGCTCGATGTGGATGGAGGGATGGAAGGCTTGAGACAAGGGAATACAGATTCATTTCAGCCAGTGGTCTGAGACATGGGAGGGAGCTAATCCATTGCTGCTCCTTTTCCTAATATTAACATTAATTCCTAAATTTACCAGTGACTTTGGGAGTCATTTTTCTCTTTTCCATATGCTAGACCTCAACAATGAGAAGCTGTAGCCATAGTAACCCTGATGGTGTTATTAGGGAGAATTGTACATCCACTCAGAAAAAAAAAAAAAAAAAGTGGGTTTAAAGTGAAACATCAGCCCTGACATGGCAAGGGTGGGAGAAAGGTATTTGTGGTGTGCTGTAAAAGCAAATAATACATTCACTGACCAATTCAGCATCACGGCCAAGAAAATGAGCACGCTGTGACAGTCTGTGCTGCTGCTGCCTTTTGATTTTTTCTGGTTTTTAACAACTCAGGCAGTTATGGCAAAGAGGCCAAAAGGCCAAGAATGTCACCTGTGCTGTGCTACCCCACTGATGTCAATGGTCTGTCCCTGGGTGATTTTGTGGGGACAGGATTTGTGCACAGTTCACCTCTGGGGAAAGGTTCTCAGCAGGATCAAGTTGGCAGGACAGTGAAAAATCATCTATGGCAGTGCAAATTTCCTGTGCCTCCATCCTGAATGCATCCTGCATGTAGGAGGTGCAGCCATGCCACAGCTATGATCCTAAAATCCTACCATCCTAAATTTGTTGTAGGAGAACCTTTCAAAACCACCTGGTAATAACAGTGTGGGTGAAGACCAAAGCACCACTTATCTTCCTCCAGTTACAGAGTGACAGCAGCATTAGGCATTTATTGGGTAGGTCCTCCTCTACCCACTTTCTACACCATGGGTCCTACAGAGGAGATGGAGAATAGAGGCCCCAGGTAAGTGAGGAATTCCCTCATCCACACAATTCCCACAACAGCCCTGCACTCTGTTAGTTCCTGGGGAAAGCTCCCATTTGGCAGCAGGAGCAGCATCATTGTCTGGGTGTTCCCAGAGGGAAGGGGAGCATAGACTGGTGAGGGACAGAGGCACAGAGCCACTCTGCAGCTCCTCCAGTGGCACCAGTGACCCGACAAGAGTGGCTTTGGGAGATCATCCATGCCCCCAAGAGCCACATCTCAACCCCATCTGTCAATGCCCCATACAGATGAACTGCTCATTTGGATTTGCCATCCAAGTTCAGCGTGGGTTTTTAACCAGCAACCCCAAAATCAAATAGTAAAGCTCAGGGACACCTGCAGTGATGCCCAGCATGGCATTGGCTTATCCCTGCCTTTGTTTTAGAGTTCCTGAGAATACATCTTGATTTCTTTTAGAGCATTTCTTTTGCATATTCCCTGCTGGAGCAAATGATAGCACTATAAATGCCTTGAAAAGAGTTTAATTTAGATTTAATAGGGCAGTAAAAAAATCTATGGGTTCTAAAAGAACACTTTAGATCAGTTTAATGAGTACATGGGATAAATCTGGGCAAGAAATATTCCATCAAGACAACACAGTGCCAGGTTTGGAGTTCATTACCTGGGAGATATACTTGCTTACTTTACATTTGTAATTACATTTACAATAAAAGTTGCAACCCAACCGAATCTCAAAGCCCTGTTTTTGGATGTGAATTAGCAAATGGAAATGCAGAAAACCCAGGAGCACTCCATCAGCTTGTAGTCCCTGTGGACATTGAGTGAAAATCAGCCCTGAAGCTGCTGCACTTGGCACAGCCGGAACGCTCTTGCTCGCCAGAGTCATTTCCAGGAGCTGCCCCCTGAGGATGAGCTCTAATCACCAATCCAGCCATGCAAAAGCCACCCTGGCTCTGCCTCCCTCTCCACCTCCCTTCTCCTTTTGCTTTTCATGGCATTCTGCCTTTTCAACCCATCTGCAGTAATCACAGCTCTTCCTGGAGGTGTCTTCAATCCCCATTTTTGATCCTGCAGCTGCCCTGTGTGCACGGCTGCAGCCAAACTCTCTCTCTTCTTTGCAACAGAGCTGAGCAAACAAGGGCAGTGACAAAAAAACATTCTAAAGGTGCCCACAGCCTCAATCCCTCCAGGAAAGAGAAAGGATGGAGCAGCACAGAAAGATGGGAGCAGTGTCAGACAAGCCTTGCCCTCTCTCAAGACTGCACTTGAAAATTCTTGTTTGAAACTGTGCTTGCTGACACAGCTAATAAATGCATTAAGGGCCTTATTAGGGAAGATGGATTTTGAAATGTATACCTTTGCCATGTGGGTACTTTGCCTGTGAAGTTCAATTAGCAGTACCTACTTCAGAGAGACCATGGAAGGTGCATTTATAATTAATTTATGCCCTGCATTTTAAGGTACTCAGAGGAAAGGCATCCTAGGGGCACAGTATTACTATTACTAGCATGTTCTGCACTGGCTTGTAAATATCTGTCCTACTTCTCCTACTTTTCCTCCATTTTCAATGAAATTATCATATTTTGGGAAAAAACAAATGCTAATTGTATGAAACCTTTGGAAAGAAAATGCTCAAATAAGCTTGGAAATTAGATTTGCTTTCATAATTGAGCATGTTTCTTTCAGGCAATAGTACATGCAAGCCAGAAGAAAATGGGAATATAAAAATATATAGGTTGTCTGCCACATAATAGTTCCTTGCAAGAAGAGGAACAATAAATATTTAATAGCAATGCAAATATAAAGCCATCTGAGGAGCAAGTTTTGCCATAATTTCACAGGGAGAGAGGGAATGGAGCTGGGTTAACACCCTAAACCTCCTTCAGGGAGCTGGGCCTTCAGCAATTCATCCCCCTCATCCAGAAAGGACTGAGCTGAATTATTTATGTTTCAGGAACCTTTGGCAGTCTCCAGCCATCAGTCCAGCACAGGAGATGCAGTTACTGCCTGTTGCTCCAGCCAAGGCTGCCTGACAAGCACTCCTCACATGAGAAATCCAACAGAAGAGCTCCTGCTCCCAGCTCCAGGAATTCTCCCCTTGGCCATGTGGGTGCTGGCAGGTGGTGGCACCTGCAGGAGGCAGAGCCTGGCACAGTGGCACCAGCAGGGACAGAAAATTGGGTTGTTGCCTCAGCTCTGGAGGAGCTGTGTCCAACAGCAGATGAAAGGACCTCAAGACTGTGGTACATTGCTTTCTTATCTCTTGGATGTCTTTTGATAACTGTGATGCAAATGAATGGGTTCTCTGTAATAATTAGATACTGCAACAAATTGAACTGATCCTATCACTGAGCACCTAACAGGAAGCATAAATCATTTTGCTCCCTTCTTTCTTCGTAATACAAAACCTCTTTTTTTTTTTTTTGGTTTAGATCTGTAGAGAATGCTCAGTTAGAGAAATCTGCATGGAGCAGGATTTGTTCTGGGATGTCCCATCTTCCTGTGCTTTTAGAAATGAAGATTAATAGAGTGTGGTTTGGTAGGCAAAGCCAGAGCCATCAGCCTATGGTCATTTGCTCAGAATGCAGGATTAAAGCATAAGAAAATGACTTAAACACACCTGGCTGGGAGCACTGGATTGTCAGGGCTCCAACTGCTTAGCTGAACCACTGCTGTGAGGATCACAGGTGGGCAGGGCTCATCCTCATCTACAAAGTTACTACAGGGTGACCTCAGCAGGTTTCTTCATTTTCTCCTGGAAAAACCCCAAAATCAGAGTCAGAGTTAAAACTCAAATGTCTCTGCCAAAGCACTGCACCTCAGAGTAGGTGCTGAAGTCCAACACATTTATATTTTTTAAATATCTACCCAAACTCCTTCATTATTTGAAATAAGGTCGTCATGACATAAGAAATTCGTATTTGGACCTGATGATACTGCCTCCATTTGTCCTCAGCTCTGCCATATGCCATGGAGAGAGGAAGTGCCCAAACTTGTAAATAGGCAGAGGTGCTTGAGAGTGACACTGCCACACTCAAACTGGTGTCACCTTGGGACATTTCACGGCAGGCACACAACTTACCCCAGTTCACCACAGACAGAGGGGCTTTAGCAGTACTTTTTTTTTCTCTGAAAAGTAACACAGCTGACAAAAGTATTTTTGTATCTGGCCTTGAAAAGAAAAGGTGACTTCTCCCACTGTCAGCTCTGCAAACTCACTCTGACACCCAAAAGCAAAGCTGGGATATTTCTGGCTCTTGTATCTCTGATATTAAAACACAGCTTCTTAAACTCTGCTGGAGAGCCACGGAGAGCTCCAGCCTCGGGAGACTGGTGCCCTTGGACATCCTCTGCCAGGAGAGTGTGCTGGGCCATCTGCAGAGGCAGCAGGGCTCTTCCAAGGAGGAATTCAGGCTCTGTGGAACCAGCTGGATGAGGTCTTGAGCAACCTGGTTTAGTGGGAGGTGTCCCTTCCCGTGGACTGGATGATCTTTAAGAGCCATTCCAAGTCTTTCACACTCTATGATTCTCTGTCCCTTATTTCTGGTACTACCTCCTGCTCTGTCTAAGCTCTGTCCCACATGGGTGTTCCTGGGGAATTCACTGCTGTTCTCCTCATGTTCAGGACTCTCTGAAGGGTTTAGCACACACAACACTTCCTCCTTCACTTTATGACATTTTAAAGAATCCTGGTTCAGTTTTGCTCCGGAGCTGTCATGTGGTGCAGGAGCACAGCATGGCTCCATTTCCCCATGTCTGTATGATTTTCCCTTTGAGCACATTCCTGGTGGAAGCCAGGATAGGAATTCCCATCTGTTTACAAAGGCTCTGAACAGCACCAAAGGACCAACAAACACATTTGAGCCCTTCTGTAGCTTGTGAGATTCTTCTTTGCCTGACACTGAAAGAGTTGGTGAAATTCAGCATACAAGGCAAAAATGACATCCTGCCACTCTTCTCCTTCTCTGTTCTACTTCTGTAGAGCAGCCTCAGGGAATGTTTCCACTCTCTTTAAAAGCTGGAAGAAAGCTGAGGCACCAGCCATGAATTTCTGCAGTGCAAAGGTACTTCAAGCCCCCTCTTTCCCTTCCTGGGCATGCCACAGCCTGGGCACAGCCAGCATTCCTGCCAGCAGCAGTGTCTTTGTACCTCTGGAACAGTGCAAAGAAATAATAGTGCCACCAGAGTTATATCTGCATTCAGCTTCCCCTATTCACACCCTGCTTTGATAGCTCAACTGTGCATCTTAATGGTCTCTCACCAAAGGCTTGTATTGGGAACTTTTTCTTCTTCACTGCTCAATAAATAATATTTTTCTTCATGGACTTAAATTCAAATATTCTATCCAAGGTGCATACCTGTAAATAGTTTCCCTGTGGGCCAACTCCTCTTTTGAGAAGGATTTGGTAAAAAGTGGAATGGACCAGCTGATTCCCAGGCAATTATTTATTCAGAGAAACTTCTGCTTGTGAGCAGACTGCAAAGTGCTCAGGTCTGTTTCTCACTCAGAATTATTCATGGCTTTTCTCAGTGACAGATAGTTGGTCTGCAAAAATGTGCATTTCACAATTTTTCACCCGAAACTCACTCAGTCACTCAGGGATCTGGGAACGTGACAATCCATACAAGAGATACAATGCTGTGCTGCACTTTGGACACTGACAATGCAACCCTCTCCTGCAAAAAGAGCTGAAGATGCTCAGAACCTAGGAAAATGTTGGATTTTTCACTCTTTACCTGGACAGCTTTGTCCTGCATTTCTGGAAGGGGAATGCCAGCAGGATTGTCCCAAGAGCCAGAGTTTTTAGATGTCCGTAATCCCAGTTACCAGATTAATGTTGATCCCAGTACCCCAAATGACAGATATCTGACACATTTTTGGCTGTGGAGGGTGATGAACTATGAAGAAGAAAACTGAATTTCTTCTCCAAAGACAACATCTGACCCACGAGCTGTTACTTGTTTCAGACAGGTCATCTCATTAACCATAAAAATGCATCACATTGTTCTTTTCCTTAAAAAAGTACTACAAGATCCCTATCCCGGTGAAGGCCACTGGAAACGTGCTGTACAATCCCTCCAGGTAATGATGTGGACCATAAATGGACCATAAGCACTGTCATCCTTGATATGGTACCTCTTATACAAATTTATCCTGCATATTTTTATTTCCCAGCAATAAACATTTGGAGAGTTTGTCTGTATAAACTGCTATTTTATCAAGCTGTATATTTACACTGACATAATTTGCCAGTCCTTTGTTCACTCGACAGCATCCAATTATCCTCTGAACTCCTTCACAGAGCACTTAATTTCTCACTTTGGCAATTCCTGCTGTATTTCAGTGAACCTTTGTGCCAGCTCTCTACGATCTGTTAATAGCTCAGGCTGCAGACTCGCTGACAATTCCCAGCACCCTGTCCCTTCCCTGTGCCACCAGAGACTTCCTGCCCAGCTGGGCACTTGTCCCTCCTCACCTGCTGCATCCCCACCTTTCCTAACTCAAGAATTTTTCTTGTTCTCTAACTACTATTCTGCCTCTCATGTAAGATCTGATTCAGTCGTGTTTATTGGAGGCTGGTGTCCTCTCAAACCTTTACATTTTCCTTCCTACAAATGCTGGGCTACAGTAACACATTCCCTGTAACCATGTGTTAACATTCAGTGTTTTTATTTCGCAGGAATGCTAGCACTGACTCGGAATTGCTCTCACTTCAGCACCAGGGGAGGAGGGAGAGAGGATGATGTTGCAATTAGTGATGCCCAGCTCTGCTCCTCCCTGGATTTTCTTCACTATCCTTACAAGTATAACTGGATACAGGATGATTTCCAAACAACTTCGTTGTGTAAACCTTGAGTAAACACGAAATATTTCAGATAGTGATTAATATTTTTGGGGGGGCGGGGAGGAAATCCCAACTCCCTAAAAAAATCAATAGAAAACCCCTACCAACTACTTGGTTTAGAATAGGGAAGATTTCATTTATGTGAGACCCCAATATGCTGTGAAGCTGTCCTTAATAGTGGTTTTAGCTTTAATTAAGTATGAATCCATTTTTTAAAATACTCCTCGAGTGTTTCGAGTCCGTTTTGGACACGCCTCTCTCAGCCCTTCCCAAAGAGCGCCTGTTCCACCGTGGCTGGGATGATGTAAGGCAAGACCCTGATGTTAAATGCGAGGGTGTCCTCTAGTGGTGGCAGAGCTGGACCTTTTCCATGGCACACAGGTAGTCCAGGAGGAAAGGATCCAGAAGGGCTGATCCCTGTACATTCAGTGCCACCCCAAATACAGGCATTTGCTCTTTATGCAACGTTTTTGCTTTCTTCTTGCACATTTTAGCTTCTTTTCTCTCCCACTTGCTTCATTACCTCCTTTGGGATTTCCTTTTCACTCCATAACATCCATACAATTACAACTTTCCCTAAAGACAGTGTTGGGTTTAGGAGTTGATGAAGTCATTAGAAAACATCCAAAGTCAGAGTGGAATAATTTCATTTTGAAATCTGATGCTGCTTTTACCAGAAATCCGCACTTTAATTTTCACCAGTGCAGAGTAATTAATTCATAGAGATCAATACCAAACTGCAAACCCTGCAGCTTTCTGTCCTTTCCTCCAATTCATCTACAGGTCAGTAGTGCAACATTGGGGGCTCAGAACACACAGAAAATACCACTCTCAATCTCCTGAACAGCATTTTTCAGAATGCCTGAGCCCTCCTGAAACTAATTTCACACGGCAGGTGGCACTAGGTTGTTCCACTCATTAATTTTTGTTGATAATTAAATTATTATTTTTAATATAATTAGTTAAGCCTCTGTAGCATGGGTTTGGTTCTGTTCTCAAATGATTTATGCTGTGAAAACCCTGCAGCCATTCTCACAAAGATCCATGGCCCTGTTTGTGTGTCTATATAGGAATGTAAAAGGACTGTCAACTGCTCTTTTTGTGCTCTGCCATCCTGTGGATTTGTTGGCATTTAATCAAAAGGAAAATATTTCTTTCTATATGTTGCTTCAAAATAGCAAGAGGTGATACACAGTAATTACAGACAAGAGACAGAGCAGAGCAAAAGGAAGAAGAAATCCATCTCTGTTCTTTGCCCTGTTCTGCTTTTTCCTTGCAGGGAGAGAGTTAAGGAAAAATTGATGTGGTTTCTTTGGGGCAATAAAGGCTGGAAATCCTGCACACAAATCAGGATGCAAAAGTGCTCGTTAGTGTTGCTGTGGTGCCAGGGAAGGAAAGGAAAGCACTGGAGGAGTTCCTGGGAGAAAAGGAAATCCCCAAGTGCACCCTGGCAGGCAATGCCAGAGGTCACCTTCAGGGTGCCACACACCCTCAAGCACACACATCAAAGCACAGCACCTGGAAATTTTTGTTTTGTGAACCACCAGAGAGTTTGGGAAATTTTCCACCCTGCCAGGTCTTTCCCTGCAGTAAAATACTATTGCTGCCAATTCACAGTCTACAGAAAACACATTTGTTTTAACCTAAGGCTGTTTTTCAAATCCCTGGATGACTTCAGGTCGCCTGAATGAACTGTGAGGTTTTGTGTGAAGTTTCATTTTTCTTGCTCCAAACAAATGGATGGAAAATACAAAGATGGGTAGAGCAGGCACAGCAATGGATGGACACTGCCATTGTGACATGGGAACAAGACTGGGAGGAAGTTTGAATTTTGTGTTTGGGCGTCAGCCTCCAGCAGGTTACAAAGTCCTGTGGTAAATGTGGCTCCTTTCACTTGTGACAGTTTGGGGAAAACAAAGGTCAGAAGTTACCTGCTGGTTTGGATCTGGAATAGCTGCCAGTGGAACATCAGATATTCATGGTATTGTTGTTCTCACCTGATTGAAGCCTCCCACCTCTGCTAAGGAAGCATCTGCTGGTGTCATGAAGTGTAGTGGAGATTCTTGATGCATGACTTAGTTGTGAACAGTGGGAGCTTCCCTCACACTTGCCAGGCTCAGAGGATATTGGGACCTAATGGCCCCACACTTTTCTCCCAAAGGATCTGCCAGGGCTGCCACAAGCAGGGAACTACCCAACTGCACTGCCTGGTTCGTGCTGACTTTCCAAAATCCGCACATTTCCTTCTCTTAAATTTAAACCCTCCGGGCACAATAATGTGCCCATGCCAGCACACCTCACTCACTCCATCTACGTGTTCATCCTTCCCTTCTGACTTTTTCCAGGTTCTCTGGAGCTGTTCCCAGTGGAGATAATTGTTACTATTACATGTTAATCCTGAAAGGATATTGTTCTTCCTAATATTCTTAGTCCCTAGAACACAAGGTATTTAAAAGAGAAGAAACACACTTTGATGTCTGTATTCTTCTACTTCAGGACTTTTGTAGCAAACCTCTTATTTCCAGTCTCTCGTGACAATGTGAAGTGGGTAAAATGTAGAACACTTTTTAATATAACAGTAATAATTATTTTAGTGGTAACTCCTTATTGCAGGACTTAGTTATGCTAAAAAAATTAAGTTACCTCAGTTATATGACTTCAGGTAGAGTCATAACATAAATACTTTTGATAGCCAGGTTTTACAGTGCAAGCCAAGAAAATGTTCTATATAAACAGAGATAGGAAAATTATTTATTACTGTCACTGGCCAATGTTACATGAACCTTTCTGCATTCTTCGTACCACCTAAGAACAAGCACAATTCCCCTTTGCCTCATACCAAGTGATCTCACATGGCAGTCATGCTGAATCATGAGCCTAACCAGGCATCAATCATGTGGAATTCCACAACTCATTAGCTTAAAAGTGAGTAAAATGCTTAAAAAAAAAATTAAATCTGAGGGGATGAACAGAGAACAAGTGAGAAATGTGATGTTATATAATTAACATCAGAATTGCTCAGCTCAACATCAGCAAGACTGGCAGAAACATCCTCTTAAATAAAAAAAAAAAAATTAAAATGTTTATGCTTAGTAATTCCCATTCATTAATGCTAAGTAGCTTGAAACAGTTCCCAGCACCCAGCACAGCACTGTTGGCAAAGCAGCTTCCAGTGTTGTGAAAATGTTCTATTTCTGTAATGCAATTTAATCGGTATTAATTCACTTCTTATGCACTGAAAGGCCATAATCACCAGAAATACTCCTGGTATCCACAGAGGAGAAGTGTGTGTAATTCCATCAGAAATGCACTGCACTCCAGGATCCAGGATAGCATAGCTAAGGGCTTCCAAAAATCTGTCCCATTTCACACCAGTGTCTGTCTTCCAGAGCTTTCTGACTCATCTACGCTTAGCTAGTTTAAGACAAAGCTTGAGGAAATATTTTTATTATATAGTGACTAAAAGCTCTGGTTTTCAGCATAACACCATCCACCAATAAAGTTATTTCTCTCTTGTTAAGTCAAATGTTCAACTTAATTAAGGAAATTCTCAGGGAAAATCAGATTTCTGTCAGCCAGTGGCAGTCACACAGGCTCAGAGAAAACAGCTTCTCTTTAACAAAAAATCAAGACATTTTGCAAGCATTAGTCTGTGGCTTTATGCTCCATTTTGCTCTAGCAATCCAGTTCCATTAAAAAATGCAAGTGGACATGTATTGCAAAATAAACTTGGGCCAAAACAGGGAAAAAAACAGAAAGAGAATTGAACACTTTCTTGTCTCAGTGCAAGTCCTCAAAGGGCTCCTTCCATGTGCTGCTGCTTTCTCTTTGCTAAACCCCCTGGCCTCTGCTCACTTGGAAGCTGCTGAAGTTTTCAGCTGAAAACCTACTGAGCCTTAGCCTTAAACAAGGCCTTCACCAGTCACCTATGAAAAATTAATATTTCTGACCAACATAATTTTGGTCTCACTTCACCAACAAAAGAGAACGTCTCTACAGGAAGAGCAATATAATTCAATAAAGCTCTGCACTGAGAAACACAATGGAAAACTTGCATCTGAACCTGTAATTGGTCACTGACAATAATTTTTTTTCAAAACCCCCTCGTTTAATTAATGGTAAAGCCATTTTTGTGCCATCTCCTATTTTCAGGTGTGTGGGCAGCACAACAAAGCCCACAGCTCTCACCTAGGCACCCCCAAAAAGTCCAAGGAGAATTTTGCACAGTGCCAGGATGGCTCTGAGATGATCCCTGGGATGTACAGGGTGTCACTCGAGGCCCAGCAGAGCAGGGAACTCATGCACACAGGAGAACTCAAGGAAGTGCAGGAACCTCTGCTGCCATTCAGCAGTTTGCACATTCCTTGGGGCTGGGCAGAGCACACTCTTACAGTTGGGTCTGTCAGAGCCTCCCTCACACTTTTTTCCTCCTTTTTTTGGAACTAAGCATTTCTTTCAAACACAGCCACCAGCACCTCCCTTGTTATGTGACAGCTCTGTGATAAATCTACCACGAGGCTGACATGAAGACATGAAAGATTTTGCAACTCCCTAACCCATCTAAGAGATCTCAGCTGCATTTTTTCACCTCTAAGGAAAATGCCTGAATGGCATCTGCAGGAGGAAAGGGGAAAGGGGAGACTCAGAGCTGAGAATTCCACTCCACCCTGTAAAAACCAAACACATCATCCTCAGAATCTTTGAAGAGCAGAGAATATGTGTGCAAAACTCACTAACCCAGTGAGCGGGACATTTTCCTAGGAGAAGGATTTATGTGTCTCTTATAGAAAGCTGCGGCTGGATAAAATAAAGCAGTCCCTGGAGATGGCACTGACAGGTCAGTGTTCCCTGCCAGATGGTGCAGCACACATAGGGCCTGAGGGAGCTCCCCCAGCTCCCAGCAGAGCTCTGTGCCCCGAGGACACCTGAAATCCAAGGGAAGAGCATGAGAGCACAGCAGGGCTGTGCTGGGCAGCACCTGGGCTGATCACAAAGAGCCTTTGCCTCCATCACAAACACTTCTTGATGCAAAACCAATTGCTGCATGTACCCCTCAACCTTCAGAGAAATCACAACACAGATCTGACTCTGTTTTTATTTTTACAGGCCAGCACAAAATGAAGTGTGAGGAGCTGATAAATGCACAGAGCATGGTGCCATGGTTACAGTGACATTAGATCCCTGGCTGAGCAAACTGCTGCAGGAATGGTTTCTGTATAAACAGAATTACTCAATTATGTCAGCTGTGTGTCTATAAAACGTGATGCAATTGGATTTCACAGATGCAGGAGGTGGTTGGTGTTTGCTCTGCCTGAGTGGAGATGCCTCAATGAACTCTTTTACTCTGCTCAGTGGTGACACTGCTTCCCCTCTGACCACAGCGGCTCTGCCCTCACTCCCACAGAAAGGACTGGCACTGAGCTGGCTGAAATTGTGACTCTGCCATATAATTCCAAGCAAAATAAAACGGGCCAAAAAGTTTTCTTTTTCTCTCTCTCATGGAAAATACACAATTTACTTTGCATGAAGTGGTAGAGGCCAAACAAAGCTCTGGAATTCTGGAAATCTGAGTCATTCCTGTCTCTGGAATTGCAAGCACAGCATGACACTGGTTGCAGTTAGTCTGGTCTAACCATGAGACGAAGGCAGAACAGGTTGCTGGTCCAGCTGAGCTGTGAGTACATCCAAGGATGGAGATTTCACAGCTGCTCTGGGCCCCTGCTCCATGCCTTCCCAAGCACGATTCCATGGGGTACATTTGTAAGAGGAAGCAAAGCCTCATCACCTTGCTTTGCATCTATTTTTGCTACTGTAAAGTGGGAATAATATTATAATCCTCTTTTCTAAAGTGGTCAGAGACCTGTTGATGAAAAGCATGACAACTGTCATTTCCACTTACAAATTCAAACTGAAGTCTGAGAACAGTAACAAGTTTAAATGCATGCTTTAAAAGTTTAAAAGCTGTTGTTTTCCAGAAGTAGAAGATAAAGGAATTAATCATGCTCCCAGACCTGTGCTGCATGTAGCTGCTGCTCAAAGAGAGGAGACATCAGTTTGGACTTTGGGGGTTTGGCACCAGTGGCATGATCCCAGTAATCCAGAGATTGTAAAGAAAGATATCCCTCTAATGGGATAGAGGTTTCATTCACCAAACTGAGAAATGATCACTGGGGTAACAGCTGAGAGACAGAGATTATTGATGATATTTGATAAAGCAGGAACAAAATAGATCCTCTAGGATTCCAAGGAGGAGACAAGATCCTGCTGTGAGTCAATCACTTATTCTTGTCCTGGATGCAGGATGACATGAAGTGAGACTGCAAACTAGTCACAGGTACTTGAACACTAAACTGCTCCATAAAGCTTTGACTTTAGGCAGGAACAGAACAGAGCAACTCCACTTCCAACAGCAGCACAAAGTGCTGAGACCTGCCTCTGGCTCTCAGCAAAGGTCAACAGGACAAGCTGTGCCCTTGGAAAATACTGTCCTGAAAGGAAAAATTCCTCTTGTGTGTGCTTGTGTTAGAGCTACACAACTCACACACACCTGGGAGCCCACAGGAAATGTGGAATACAACATGGTCTTGGGGAAGGCCAGGAGCACATTTGACAGATTTTTTCAGTTTCTGTCACACCCAAACTGCAGCACTGCTGTGAGTAGCTATTGACAGTAGCAGCACTGTAGTGGCATGGACTTTACACTCATTAATTACTCAACTGGCCTTAAGCCCTCCTTCATGCCAACACAGCATCACAAATTACAGGAGACACATCCATCAACAGCTTGTCATTAGCACAATCAAATGAACTTTTCCTACTTTTCCTCTGAGATGATGACAGAAATTGTGTTTAAACACAGAGCAAAAAACCAAAGGGTTTTTTTTTCTGAGATTCTGCCTTATAAAAGTAGCTCTTGATGGTCTCAGGCTAATCCAAATACAGCTGGTAAGTATCATTTGGTGGGTTTTTACAACTAGTACTCTTTCATATCTCAGTTCACATCTCTTTATGATTCTTATCCCTTAAAAGCCTTTGATTGATGCTGTGAAAGAAAATCTCTGGATTCCTCATCTTCTCCTGGCTACTTTCAGCCACTTACTGTCAGATACCCACTGCCAGTGACACTCCCAAGCTTCAGATGCTGCAAACAAATTCTGAAAATATACAAGTTCCAGTCTCCCTGCCCCTGCAGCCAACACAAAGAATTTACCATTTACTTCCCTGCTCCCTTGGCACATTAAACACAACTTCTGCTTAGTCCTCCCTTGCCCCATAGCCACAGATACAGACAATGGCAGATAATTGGGATGATTTTTTTGAGAAAACAATTATTTGTCATGTACTTGAAATTTTCTTAGGGTATTTTCATCACTGAGCTAAATGTGGTGGTGTAAGAAAGAAGGCAAGTTCAGCTCATGAGAAAGTATAAGGAAAGCTGTGAAGGGGAACTGATATTCTCTCAGTAAATTCTATCTATTTACTCTGAGTGGATGTCAGGGAGGCAGAGCAGAGCACAAAAGGGGTCACAGGAGCGCAGGGCTGACCTGATCAATCTCACACACCACTGCCAAACCAACAAATCACTGAGGCACTCAGGTCTTAAAATGGTTCACAGCTCTCCTGCATCACCGAGGTGACTTGGAAACCAAAAACCACAATAATTCCATTCATGCTGTCATCATCCTTTTATAAGCCATTCCCACTGCCTTGAAGAGTGAATTAAGGAGGGGAGCATAAAAGATAGAAGAGTAATAAAGGATGAAAAAAGGCAAACCTGAAAGGATAACAATGACACAAACACTCTAATTTCACCTCTCAGAAACAAATTTCACTGACTGGGAAAGGACTGTGTATATTGAAGAAAGTGCTCATTAACAATTTGTGACTATTCCAATTAAATTTTTAAAAACCCAACAAAGGGGAATTTCTACCAAGTTATATTGAATGTTCAAATTAAACTGAGAAAACTTAAAGTCTTATTGTGTCTGCATTATTATCTGGGTTTCCATCTGAATGGCAAAAACCTGCAATTAATCCCTGATTTATTTTTCTTTTCCATTCTGTATGGAGCAATGGGATTTAACAGCTCAGTTTTACTCCCATGCACATCACCTCTTCTATAAAAGTTCCTCAGTGAGTACAAAACTTACTCCAAGTGGTGCTACCCCAAAATCTGTAATGAGAATATTCTGCTCTTGCAGTTTACTGTAACTGCAAAATCAGAGTGCTGAGTTTCTGTTGGTGTCCTCAGTAACCTCTCAAGTGATTCCTGAAGTAATGGACAAAGCTGACAGGCACTTGGCACATTCCTGGGAAG
Organism: Turdus rufiventris; assembly: GCA_013186435.1. Classification (NCBI taxonomy): domain Eukaryota; kingdom Metazoa; phylum Chordata; class Aves; order Passeriformes; family Turdidae; genus Turdus; species Turdus rufiventris. Next base: position 2,673,327 of record PYHW01009533.1, on the reverse strand, counting down.
TCAGAAAAGGGCAAGGAAAGGGCTCAGCAAGTGTCCCCAAAGGATGACTCTGCTGACAAATTCTGCTGTGAGGGAGGAGGCAGCCCATCACTGGGATTAGTCCTGACCATGCTGATTTGGAACATGCCAAATAAGACAAAACAACTTCTTTCCCCACTTCTAGCATCTTGTGATTTATGTGAGCTAAGCACCCATTAACTTGGACATGTTAATAGGAAACATTAGAAAAGGATTTAGAAAAGCACACAAACACTTTACCTTCTGAAGAATACAACAGTATGTGTGTGTAAACAAATTCATCTGCATTTACATCCTTCCTGCTTTACACCTGCCCATCACAGGACAGGGACAGCCACAAATGTTGCTTCATTTTTCATTCCATATGGGAAGCATTTAAGTTTCTGAATACTTTTTTATTTAAGACAAATATACCCTATACTAGCACCAGCCTCTAGAACAGCCATTTCAGCAACCACGTGTAAGATGCGCTGTTCTAATGATAAGAGCAGCACCAACAGGATTTGAGGTGTCAGGATTCAAGATAATCTCCTGGCAGAACACCAGGAGGGAGCTGTAGGAAGCCACACTATAAATCTGGCTGAGGTGCTAAGACATTTTAAACAGTGAATCTACTTTGTCAAGTAGCAATTGTGTCATCTCTCTGTTTCCCTTTGCTTATTTTGGGTATTTCTAAGGCACTCACATAGCTGCACTTAACTGTGAGACAATAATTGTGTATAGGACTAAGTGTGAAAAGCAATGGTTTCACTACTTTAAACAAAGTGGCAACATAAATGCTTGCAGACCTTAACACAATTCAAGAAAGAAAAGGAAAAAAAAAAAAAGAAAAAATATTGGATGCTGGGAGACAGAGAAGTAGAAATGAAAGCAGCCAGGCAGGTGTTGGCTTGAAGGCACAGTGAAGGCACCAAAACATCACCCAGCACAGAGTGAACCTGGCAGGGACAAGAAAAAGAAGATGCAGAAGATCCATTTTCACACTCATGATTTACCTCAATAACAAAGTAATGGGTTCTACTCGCACAACCTACAAAAACTACAAACATGCTTTTCATAGAAGAGCAGAGAATGAAGGAGAAAGTGACATTTTTCTAGGCTGATAAAAATCAGTTTGAAACCAGACAGCAAATCTCCAAATTAGAAGAAATGGGAAAGTGGTGCTGCCTTTAGTCCTCTCTCACATCCCATGAGTAACAATTCAGAGCTCTGAAGTGTGGGAAGAAGGAATTTCCACCACTACTCCCACTGTTCTATACACAGGATGGAGAAAGGTCCAGTAACAGGTTTAAAAAAAGGATTTCATACCAACATTTCTGTGAGAGAAGCATTAACAATGACACCTCCTGTTGGCTGCAAAAGTGCATTTGTTTCTTCAGGACTTGCTGTCCCACCTCACTGCACACCTGGCACATCCTCCATAACTGGATCCTGGCAGCTCAACAAGGGAGGAAAGCCATGCCTGCTGTAGTGCTTGATAACTGGAGACACCCAAACTCCAGCTCCATTTTCTATCCAAAAAGTCACAGTTCTGGCCAAAAAGCCCACAGAAATAAAGCACTGAGATTAAGCACACACAGCCAAGATTTACTCCCATAAAACTGAGTAAAACTGAGCAGATCCAGAGCCCGTGGGGAGGCAAAAGAGAAAGTGAAGTTTATTTCACTTTAAATACACAAGTATTGCTCAGCTGGTGAAGATCTGCAAGAGCAGCTCTGCATTTCAGGGTGCAGCTGTTGTGGGACAGTCCCAGCACAGGGAAATGCAGCCAGAAAACCTCAAACATGGAGCAGCTGGAAGGGTGGGCACAAAGCCAACCCACAGGCAGAGAATGGCAAAGTCCCTGCTGTTATTGCTAATATTCTAAGGAAGCTGCTCAAGAACATCATCAGGGCTTTTACAATTGCTCTGCTGTGCCCCAGGAGGAGCAGCACCACCCAAACAGCAATTTGCAAAGCTGAGATTTCTCTTTTTGAAAGGAAAAAAAAGGCTAATTTTCATCAAGAAGAATCAAGACCCTTGTGGAAAATGTAATAAAAAGTTTGCTGGTTTTGAAATTTCTGTTTATTTTTTCCTCATTAAAACCCAAATCTATGCTCTGTAACATTTTGGATTTCTTCTGAAGTTTTCACGGGGATAAAACCCAAACTAATTATTCCAAGCCTCAAGATCACGTTTCCTTGCACATGTACAATGAAAAATATTGAGTAAAGCTTCTAAGAAACCTTTCATTGCTGGATACTTAGCAAAATTGATTGAAATTCAGATTTTTTTGCCCACTGGCAAATTCTGATAACTCAGTACCTATTTGCATTCCAAATAAACATGAAAAATTGAAATATTCATAGATTCTGTAAAACAAAATGCACTTAACAATTTTGCCATAGAGAAATTTGACTTTTCAAAGCAATTTAAGTGCTATTTTTCCTTTTTAGCATATACCTCTCCTGGAAAAGAGTGGGGACTTGTAGCCCTTCTTTTCCCCGATGAGATATCAATATGCATTAGGGTTTGTTTTTTTTTTTCCCAATTCATGTGCTATTTTTATCAAAAGAAAAAAATAAAAGCAGGAGTTACTTAAATCTGGAGCTTTTCCTACCAGCATGTTGCTTGCTTTTTAAATTAAGCCCTTAGGTATCAAATGAAACTTGAAGATGAAAAGAAAAATATTTAGATCCCAAAAGTAGCCAAGTGACCATCAATCATTAAAGTGAAAATCACCTCAAATCCAGATTTAAGTTATTACATTAGAGACTTCAAGCTAAATCTTTCCCCTCTCTCACCACAACACTATTGCTTAGTGCAAGCTCTTTCCTTAGTTTTTTTCTAGGAAAAAATCCAAAGTAAATGCAATTTTTAACCTAAAGCAAAACAGGAACGAACCCAAGTCTCATGTGGTTCATGGATGGGAAAAACTTTCTATTTTTTATCTTTTAAATGTATTTTAAAGCCAAGTCCATTGGGACAAGCTGCAAGCTCCAATAAATCTCCAAGAGCCTCCACAGTCCTGCATTTCACACTATACCTCGTGTACCTGTGTTGTCCAAAAGCCTGGGCTGTGTAAAACTCTGGATCATCCTCAAATAACTGAATAATGGGAGAAAAGAAGGAATTGAGCCACTCATGAACCCAGGAACTAAGCAGAAGGTGCCATTTGGTATCAAATGAATCACAACACGTGGCTGTGTTTACCAAAGTCACAGGATCCTGGTTTCCCTGCTGGGGTGATCTGCAATCCAAAAGCCAAAGTCACTTGGAGAGATGTGTCTGCACCATGAATTTAATGGGAATTGCTACTGGAGTCCCAGCAGTGCCACGTTTCCCTCTGCCATGCTCTGCTGTGTTCTGAACATGCACATGGGCATCAGTTACAGCCTGTGACACAACCCCTGCTCTCCTGGGCACACAGAGCAGCCTTCACACACCACACACCCATCCATGCTTGCAATGCACTTCTAACCTGGAAAAATGAGGAGAAAGGATTTGAGCTTTTGGAAGGATTTTTTTGATTTTTTTTCCTAAGGGACCATCAGAGAAGTGGGTGCAGCTTCAGTGCACCTCTTAGCCAAGCAGAATTAATGGCTCTAATTAGCACTGCTGGGGCAGCAGCAGGAGGCAGGTATTGATACACATGCGGAAGCTCAGCTCTCCCTGGCACAAAACAGGAGGTTACCTGTGATGAGCACACAGCCATGGCAAGCTGCCTTTCGAGATGCTTTATATTAGCAGCAAATAGTGATTCTCACAGCAGGGCCATTTTTTAAACTATCTGAAAGTGCACTGTGATTAAAAGCATTGTGAGGCACTCAGGAGAGGCTGTTAGGCTGGGCCTAGGACAAACAAAATGGAAAGCAGACACTCCAGGTTGATTGCCACCTTATCTGGTCTCCTTCAAGAGCCAGAAATTACCTATATTTATCCCATTTGCATCATACACGATGGTTAATGTATAAATAGAGATGAGTGCAGGGGATCTTGTGCTGAGTCACCAGAGAGGGGGAAGGATAATCTTTCCTCTTTATCAGCAAGCTAAAGGCAAGGTTGGGGTACAGGAAATTCTGATGAGAGAGAAACAAGGATGGTGCAAAACAGGGGCCCAGATAAGCCATGGGATCTCCTCAAATTCTGCTGGACAAAAGGAATGAACTGCAAGCTGGCTCTGATTTAAGCACAGACTTGGACTAGAGGCCTCTAGAAAAATCTTTAAAAGTTAAAGTATTCCGTGATTCTAAGAGGCAACATAGCCCAAAACAGAGAGGCAGTTCTGGGAATCCACAGCATCTGAGCATCCACCTGGAACTGTGCTCAGAGCATTTGCTTTTCTTTGAGATGCAGCAATCTTTGTTTTCTTGCTGGGAGACAGTTTTTATGATGCTCTGAGTGACAGAAGTAACATAACCATAAATCTCTCTCAGACTTGAGGAAAGTTGGGTTGCACAAGGACTGCAGAGTATTGCACTAGAAGCCTTACAGGGGGTTTAGGGAATAGCAGAGTTAGGGAAAGGGAAAATGCATCTCACTTGTAGCAACATCATTTAAATCCAGTTCTGGTGCTTGCATTTATCTCCACAGTGCTTTCTAGCATAAATCAGGTATTATTTTCCTTCTGTACAACCATACACAATACAATCAGCTGCAACATCTGGGCTCTGCTTTTCTTAATAGCACCTTCATGCAGTTATAATGGAAAATACAAGAACTGCAATTGGAAATAAAACAGAAATGCTAATTTGACACTTGGAACTTTATTACTGCTGCACAAATTGAAGTAATTTTAACTGTAGACTTTTGCTGTTAGGTTGTATTTTTCAGTAACACCTTTTTCATCCAGAGGTGTTTTCTAATCATTATCACTTGTGTTTTGGATGGTTTAAACTTACTTTCCTGTTCTTTTTTTACAGAAGGCCATGGGTCAGTTTGAGCCAACATTTCCCTTTATGCAGTGAGTGTCCCCATCGCTGTTCCCTGCCATGCTTCAGGATGAACAGAGCTTCCTCCCAGTGAGGTACAGACTGACCTAGAGGGTCCCTGCTGTCTGTGCTTGGTCTCTGACATCAGGCACTTGTAATAGGGCAGGCCAGAAGTTTAGGCATGGCACCAACACTTTAACTGTATTACCTTCTACTTACCTGACCATGTCCAGAAAGGGCCCAGGCTGCAAACCCTCGTTTTATCATCCCTACTACTGCTCCTGTGTTACTGGTGCTGGCCTCTCAATGTCTGTGCAACACTTCAAGCAACACTTCTGTAAACTGCTCCTCAGTGATAAAAATGCAACAGAATCCAAAACACTAAGGGGGGAAAGTATAAACCTGTCCTGATGTCAGCTTTGTCTCCCAGACCTCTGGAAAACCACAGAGCAAAAGACACTTGACCTGACCTGTAACAACTGCAAATGCAGCTGTGAATGTGTGGTAGTGCTTACAGTGTTCCTTGCACAGTAAATTCTTTCTTTACACATCACTTTACACCATTTGTGCCTCCGGGAACATCAGCTAACCTCTAACTTCCTTTAGCTCATCACTGCATTGATCCACAAAGACCTTTGGGAATGCTCCCCCTTCTCATTATATTTTTATTTTCCTGGGGAGAGAGAAGGGTTCGTGGTCACAGATAAACAGAGCAGTGAGTTTCCCTTCCAAGCCCACCTTAGCAGTCCATGAAAACACTTCCCAAAGCTCCTGCAGCTGAGTGCAAAAACCTCCAGCAGCACAGAGCTGATGGAAAGGCTGGAGAGGGGCCAGCACTGCCCACTGACTCAGCCCCTCTGTCGCTGCTGCAAAAAACCTGGGGCTCTTGTTCTTGTGGATTTGCCAATCTCCTCCAAGAAACCTTCTTGTGTTCCCTGGGAGCTCCTTGAAACTCTGGTGTCACAGTGGCTACAACAACACCATTTACAGTGATTCAGAAGCAAGTTAATTAGCTACAAATATATGCAAAATTCACTCACCACATCACTGAGATTTGTGAAATGTTTGCATCCAGGCTCCTATCTTCCTATTTCTTTTTCTGCCTGCTTAACACAGAATGCATTTTCTTCTGTCATGAGGTTAGATGTCTGAAACTTTTCTACAGGAAATTACAAACAACTCACATTTCTTGAGTCAACATTCATTGTTTCACTAAAAAGAAAATAAACAATAAACATTTCATAAGTCTCACGTCTTTTATTTCCCATGAAATCAAATAATCACCAGTGCAGGCTGATCCCAAAATCTCATTTACTTCCATGGGTTTGAAGAAATTGCTTAATAAATTTGGGTCAAATGCTGTTCTAAGATTAATAAGTGATTTAGTGTTGACCTTGAGTAGCCAGAATTCCATTTGGTATCTCCACCAGGTCAGCGAATTGGAAACAATCCCCATCTGCCATACTCCAGCTAATCGTGCCTCTTTTTGCTACCATTAATTAACAGTATCTACAAATTGGAAAGATTTAGCTTTATTTATGTAATTTGGAAAAATTATTTGTAGTAGGGAAACAAAACCAGAAAGGCACCAAAGGAACAAGGAAGAAACAGGAGGAATTTACTGAGTGTCACCAATTTTATGACACCACTGGGCACCTTCCCAGCACCATTCCCCACAGCAGGAACTAAGTGCAGCTAATGCTGCTTACGGATAAAGATGGACAACACTCAGCACTTTATCAGGGGTGAAAAAAGTGGTTTGTGGTGTCCTCATATGCACTGTTCCCACTAATGGGAATTCTGAGAGGAAATCAGGCAGCTGTGCTCAAACCCAAGCTCAGCACCACAATCAGATCTTAACTCTGAGCGGGAGCTGTACTCAAAATGTTACCCATGTGTCACTTATTGACCAAGGGATTTCAGGGAAAGGAGGTTAAATAGCACATTTAGATAAGTTCATGCAGGGGGAAATCACACCAGTTTAGAACCACTGAGCACCATAAATATGATGGTAATTAAATGGGTGGGGAGTGGGGGAGTCACCACACAAAAACGCCACAAAACCCCGATGATTTCTGTGAATAAACACCCAAAATTCAAATTCCACAGCTGGCAACTGCAGAGAAGCTCCTCTGACTCCCTGCAGATTTCTTTTCAGCAGGAAGATTAATTAAGGTGGGTTGTTTTCCTTTTCTTTGCACACAGGAAATTCCCTCTGCATCTGCCACACAGAGTGATTCTTTCATTTTCAGGAACAGGAATTCAAAGGAATCCCTGAAGCATACCAGAGTTAGGCTTGTGCTAAGTATCAGCTGTACTTCTCTTTTAAAAGATGTTATTTGTCTTATTTGAAACATGAACACTAATTCAAGGCTTGCTAGCATTTTGCCTCTGCATTGCTACGACAACTAAAGAAGTTAATGGAATACATAAAATACTGAAATAAACCCAAGTTTGCCCCACAGCATTTCAAGTTCCATTTCTAAATTAGTTCAGGGAAACAGCAACTGGGTCACTCTCGTTTTAGATCTCCTAACAGCAAAAAGGCAGATTTCCCTGATTTTGGTGAAGAAGCCTAAATTGTTGGTTAATTAACAAAGCGATTTAACTTAAGAAATCAATCAAGTCCCAGAAGTGAATGTCAAGGTTACCTTGATCAAGAGCACTATAAAGGATTAAAACAAGGTTTTATCAATATCTCTATGCCACAAACATGTAGAAGAATACAATGCTTCACCCAGAACATGAAAGAATTTCAGAGTGTAAGAGTTGAAAGCAGTATTGGCAATATCTTCAGATAGCTCTGTCATGATCAGGGCCATGGTGATTACTTTTTCTCTCCCAATCACAGAGGGGAAGATAAAGCACACCTCTGATTTCTTTTTTTTTTTTTTTTTTTTTTT
>PYHW01009533.1:2625360-2662673 GCA_013186435.1 Turdus rufiventris | reverse complement strand
AAAAAAAAAAAAAAAAAGAAAAAAAGGAAAAAAAAAAAGAAGAAGTGATTTCAGTTGTAATGACAAAAAATGAGGAGAAAGTGGCAGTAAATAATGTAGTATATTTGTATATTTTCTGGGCATATAAAGGGTTTTGGAGCTTCAATATATGAAGGGTCTTTTTTACCTCAGTGAGCTGGGTAATATAAGGTGTCTAAATGTAGAGAAAAAGAAAATATCATCTGTCACTGCCGTAACTGCAAGAAGATAAAATTATTTCTACAGGCTGAAAACAGAAGTGCTCCTGAAAGAAATCAATGCTAGAGAATTATTTTTGGAATAGTATTCATCAAAAGTTTAAGGGGGGGAAATGAAAAAATGTGCATAGGGGTAAAGAAACATAGTAAGAGAAATGAAATATTTCAAATGCCTACTGAAACACAATTTCTAAACTGAATTAAAATTGTAGGAAGTTTGACACAATTACGTAACCTGTCACATTTTTCCTTTCCCATGTTTTGTGGGTGACATAAACCATACAAACAATGTACAGTAATTTCACAACTATAAGGCGCACCCTTTTGACTAAAATTTTCCCTCAAAGCCGGAAGTGCACCTTATAGTCCGGTGAGCCTTATCTGATCTACAAAGTTCGGAAAATTGCGAACCCGGAAGTGTGGTCTGCAAACTGAGCCAGGACCTGCGGGAGCTGTGGCCGTGCAGGGGGAGTCGGGAACCGCTGGAGCGGCGGCCACTGGGCAGGGGAAACCGGGAACCGGCGCGGCTGCCGGGCAGGGAGAAGCGGGAAGAAGCAGTGCGGCCGCAGGGAAGCGCCAAGAAGCGCTGCGGGAAAGCGTCGAGAAGCGGTGAGAAAGTGCCGCGGAAAAGCAGCGAAAAATCGCGGCGAAAAGCCGCCGAAAAGCATTGAAAAATTACTGCAAAAGCGGCGAAAAAGCGGCGAAAAATCTCCATGAAAAAGTGGCGAAAAAGCAATGAAAAACTTTGCAAATTGAGAATCTGCCAGTAATTCGCTACTTTGTTGTGCACCGCGCGGCTCCTTGCTGCAAAAAAATAGTGCGCCTTATAGTCCGGTGCACTTTATCTGAGCTACAAAGTTGCGACTCTTGGGGGGCGTGCCTTATAGTCCAGTGCGCCTTATGGTCGTGAAATTACTGTACTAAGAGATGTTGCCCTGACTAATACGGATTCCTTTTTTATTTTAATGCCATGTAAAGCAAGATTTGACACCAGCTTAGGGCCAAAAGACACAACATGAGTTCTGGTCAAGCCATGCCAGCAGACTGGTTTGATTTTCCCTCTTTTCTGAACAGAATCAAGGCTGCTTCTTTCCCCTTTTGCACCACTGTGGCTGCACCTTCTTTCCCACTCAGCTCAGGACTGTGATTTTGGGCAATTTGAGAATCAGATCAAAGCATTCAGCAAAGCTGTAAGATGAAATATGAAATCTGAAAGTGCCTTAGAGACTGCGTGGAGAATTCCATTCAGCTTTCTGAATGCAATCAAGGGTTCTGTCCTCTGACCATGATTCTTTTTTCAGGTTTAAAAAGTAATGCTGTGTTTTCTGAATAAGCTTCAAATGATTAACCTGTTTGCTACGAATTATGTATATTATAAAGAGCAATCAGGGAGAAAAAAAATTATTTTAAAAGTTAGTTTTCTTTAACTTGAGGTTTGATAATTTTGCCTTTTACACCTCCAGCCTTCCCTTCTAAAACACTATTAGTCTAAAGAAACCTGATCAAAGATAGATGGTCTCCATTTTTCAGAGCAGGAAAACCTTTCTTCCTTTAAATTCTTTCACTGGAAAGAAGGGACTGAAGTAATTTTGCCTAATGTTCCTGAGAACATTCCATCAAGTTCAAGTCAAATAGGAGAGATTTCAGCTCCAATGAGGAATGTGCAAATCATACATAAATCATTAATGGTTTTTAATCAGTTCTGCCTTGACAAAAATGCTGCAGCATGCACCAGGCACTCAGAGCAGCCTCTTCTCTTCCAGTGCTCCAAACTGGGATGTAGGAAATGGCACCCCATGTTCCCAAAGAAAATGAGAAACACTGGATATATTGAATGTCAGTGTGATCAAAGGGATCAGCTAAAGCACCCACTGCATGGTCTTTCCACTTAAATATCTTTCTGTCTGTATAACTCTCAGACGGGATTTCATCTCAATTTGCAGAGAGCATTTATATTTATCTAGCTAATTCAAACTGCAGATATCATTAAAAGAAATGTACTAATATTTTCTCATCATCCTGACAAATCCTGAGGGAATGTAAATGCCTCACAAAATCCTTTTAGATTAAACCCAAGGTAGGTCACAAAAGAAGACTCAAGTTCATGACATCACCCAAACTTGCAGCAGCCGTGTGATGAAAGGCAGCACAACACTCTGTGATAAACGCACAGACTTTGCAAGACAGGTTTAATAACTGCTTTCCTAAGCCAACTTTCTGGAAGATGGACATGAGTAAGCAAAGACAAATCAAATGGAGGAAACCCTCCAAAAATGCACAGGAAAGAAGATCCAAGATAGCAGTGACTCCCCAGAAATACAAATGCACCAGAAAATGCACCAGTCTCCAAGAAAAGCTTTATGACCAGCACCAGCTACTTCCCTCCTGCAACAGGAGGCAGACAGACAAATAATAAATAGGTATTTTCACTGGAACTCATGTTGTCCTTCCTTGCTTTTGAGTATGGAAGAGAACCATGACTGAACAGTCCAAGGATGCAGAGGACCACTTGCCGCCTGCAACCAAACTGTTCTGTGTATTCTCATCTACAGAACGGTTCAAGCAATTTAAAAAATAACCCCCTTTTCATCTCATCAATACAAAGGTTTTTCTTTCAGCAAAAAGCATTTTTACCAGCAGCAGCCAATCCCTGAGACTGCTACATTTAGCAGCAGCAGAGATGGAACCTGGCAGCACCAGGATTGTACAGCCCCTTGCTAAAGAGAATTGACACTAGAGACCAAAAAGGCTCTCAGTTACTAAACCTACTCAGATTTTCTGCTACTAAACCTACTCAGATTTCTTCATTCATGCCAAGACTCCCTTTCAGCACAGGATCACTCCAAGATTTTTATCCTGATAACATTTACTGATAAGAGCAACCTGCACTCTCCCATGCTGCCCTGATCTCACACAGTAGAGTGGACTTTAGGACATGTACAAGATAAATTGGTATTTGAGGCATTATTTTGCCTTACCTGCCCTTTATTCTGCCTGCTCCCTCCCAAATGGACATCTCATTTTTAAAAATCAACCACAAACACTTCAGATTTCTCTCTTGTTTATAAATCTGGATCCAAACCTTCAATTGCCATCTGCAAGCTGAAACATTACTTCAAGCAAGGAATTGTTATTAATTTTTAACTGGGTTTCCAAACATTCCATGATAATCCTGAGTTTTAAAAGAAGTATAATACACTCATGAACCAACCCAAAACTAGAAAGCAGGAAAACAAGTGAAGTTGTGTTTTATCCTGCTTTTTTAAATAGGTTGCAATGCTATTTCCTTGGAGTTGAGATCTGAGCTGTCCACACTCTTGATGTGGGGTGCTTTAGAAAGGGACAAAGAGCTCAGCAGTGCATTTGAACCACCTGGAAAAGGGAATTTATCCTGGAGCTGCTGAAAATTCTGGGCTGGAGGGGCAGCAGCCAGTGCCGCTGTCAGCAGTGCTGAATGCAGAGGTGCAAAATTAATTTTTATCTGAGACAAAGGCCAAGATATTCAGCTGTAGAAATGAATCTCCCAATGTAAACTATTTCCACTTCAAGAGCAGCCTTACTCAATTAAAGCCTGCAGTATCAGCTTCAAGTGAAGAGATCAGACGGAGGTCCCCAAGCAATTACATGAAACAAAGTCACCCTTGCAGCAGCCTCTGGAATAAAACCAGGGCTCCATTTCACACTGTTTTATTCTCCAGAGATATTTGCTAACTGGGTTTCAAAAGGAATTCAACTTTTGCAATTCACAAACCCAGATTAAGAAATCCAGTCCATAAGTCAAAGACACAATTACCTCCTTTTCACATAGATGGCCTTCCCTCACAGAAAAGATGACAGCTTTTTTTCAAGAGCAAAATAATCACAGAACTGATGCATGAATATTTTTTCATTGTCTGTGACTCTTCTACTAATTTGCCAGAAGCCTCAGTTTTCTGAAATTTAATATTTTTACTTATTAAAAGCCCCACAAACGAACAAACCAACCAACCAAACTGTGAAGAATGTACTTGTATATAGCTTGGTGGAGGTGATGAAACCCAAACTGTTGCTTTGAAAAAAATATTTGCTAAAACAGCCTTTTTTTTTAGTTTTCCAATCTGAAATTCCTGGATTTTTCTCTATTGCTCTGTTCAGTGACATTTCCTACCTTCTGTAGTGGTCCAACAAAGTCCTTCAGTAGCTTTTAGGACTAAAATCCTGCAGTGACTTCAGTATGTTCAGGTGAACTTTTACCTTATTTTCTCTAACAGATTTAAACCAAGTTTGTTGCCTTGTCTGCACCCATATTCTATAAATCTTGCTGAATTTTACAGTCATCATCAATTTATCCATGGACTTAATTTAAACACACAGGTATAAATCACAAACATATAAAATATAGCACTGCATGTGAAGCTGATCAATGTTTCTCTTAACACCTATTTGAACTTTTACCTAACTTGCTGTACCTTGATACAAAACTCTGATTTCTCTCTTTGCAGCAGCTCTGTGCTGGGGGAAAGGCTTGATGAGAAGGGCCATGAGATGCTGGGATGGTTTTTGGGATTATCCCCTGTCTGCTGTTGGTTCAAGTCAAGGAACATTTCCTGGCATTGTCCATCCCACGAGCTGTGGGCAGCAGGAGCCAGGTGAGAACAGCACAGCAGTGTTATAATGGAGCTGTGCTGCCACTCACTGGCACGTGTGAGCTAAAAACACCCAGCCCATCCAAGCTGCTGTCTGACAGCTCGAGGCTGCAGGCTGTGCCTAGAATAGCAGCCTGTCTGCTCTGTGCATATGCTCATTTTTATAATGATCCCTCATTTCATACTCGCAGCAGGAAGCAGAACATCGTGAATGGGATCACAAAACACCTTTGGTGAGCTGCAATGTCACAAGGCTGAGGCCAAACAAACCGTGGGGTGAAACCAGGAGGTAACAGGTCATGAACATTTTTATGCAGTTTGAAATATTACCAAGAATTTTCCCTTTGAGCCAGGGAGGTCTCAGGCGGGTGGCAGAAGCGCTCTGTGCCATCCACTGAACTTTTTTCTGGGAAGAGAATCAAGTAATAACAAGTAGGAGGAATGATTGTAACATGAAGAAGCAAAACAGCAGGAGCAAACCTTGGGCTTTTCTATTCCTGTGCTATCTGAGCTGAAGCTTTTGTTAGCTGGGGATTCTGGGTCCCAAAAATGAAACATCACTGCCCCCTTCTGTAATCCAATCCAGCTCTAGCCTACCAAAAATGTTAGTGAAGCACTGGGTAGTTACATACCAGCTGACACTGACATAATGAACTAATAAAAAATACTAGTTTATTTTTCTGTCATTATTTCCATGTCTGTCTTCAAGAGCCTGGTAAATATCTAGGCCCAAAGAGAATACATCCACTGGAATTTATTGATTCAACAGTTTGTGTATGAGACAGAATCATGTCCACTTCTGAATTTATTAAAAAGCTGTCAGAAATTTCCAGCATTCACTGAACTGTCATCTGGGCCTCTCATCTATAATGAACTAAATTTTTCTCACAGTTTTAGAAGAAATTATATACAAAGTTGATGTTAAATTGCCCCGTGCTCTGGGGAAAGTGGGAAATCATTGCCTGGATAACATTTCCAGAAGGAACCTGGAGATGCTCATCCACACTGACTGCAAATATTACCCTGACAGTCCATGGTATTGTGATTTAGCCTCCCTCTGCAATGTTCAGAATTCAGTGCATATTCAATCTGCTCTTGCTTAACCACTGATAAAACGATAAAACAGCAATTCCCTCACTCTGCCCACATTGCCACCAATTGCACATCTCTTCTGGCTCTTGTTTTCCTTGTTCAGTCTCAGGAATTCCGACTATTGCCTACAAGGCTTAGGTGGAGCCTGGATTCTGTTCCACTGCCTTTCCACTTTCTTTCTGTCCCCAGAAAATCAAATACTGCCACAGAAAAAGCTCCCTACTCTTTTTTTCCTATATGTAAGGAAAGACCATTTAGTTAATGAGACATGCTATTATCGACGATTGAGATAGAGACTACTGCTTCATGATCAGGATCCAAATTTTACTGTGAGCTACATATGCTTGTATACCATTTTCAGGAAGGCTAGTAGTTTTTTACTGCGTTCATTGGGTTAAATGTCACACAAACAAACTTTACATTTTTACCTAGTTAAATCTTTCCTAACAGCCAGTCTTGATCCAATCTTCTTGTAATCTTCAAAGCTCTGTTTGATCTTGCCAAGGCATCTTGGTTATCAAACTGCCTATGCTAATTAAATCTACAGTGCTCTCAGTCTCAGTTACCACATGCTATATCTTTTCTTTCCTCATATCATGAACTCTTCAGTGATAAAACTGCATTTATTTTCTCTCTTCTGTACAGTGAAGTATATTATTGGTTCAATGAAAATTATATGTATCAATTACTATGTTTTTCACTCAAAAAGAAATGGGAAAAATCTTAAGATTGAATGGAAAAATTTGGTCTGAAATATTTCATTCATCAAGGACATTTTGAGAAAACAAGAATTGTTCAAATGATTTTTTCGTGGTTTGAAGTGCCAAAGAAATAGACACAGTACTTGAAGCCTCTGAATCAGCTCCTTAAAAAATGTTATTTCTACAAAGACTAAATAGGAACTTAAATTTTAAGCATTTTCAGGGTGACAAGACACAGACATATGAGAGTACCTTCAAAATGTTTTGAATTATTAAATAATAAGGTGTATGGATAGGTGCCATCCTGTGCCCCAGGTCAGGGATTATTAAGTGCTAAAAAGAATGTTATCTGCAAATAGCTCAAACTGTCTTCTTACTTTCCTGAGTTCCACTTTTTTCCTCAGGAAGTCAGAGTTAGTCTAAACCATCAGTCAGAGATCTCATTTATTTTTGATACATTGTTCTTTGCTGTTTATGTACTATTCAGAATGGGAAAAAATAATCCAAGTGGATAGAATAAAAAAAATTGAAAGTGAAAAAGAAAATCCAGAGTATTTACCCAATTTTTGCATCTGATCCTTTTGACTGAAAAGACATCTGATAGAGTGGCATTTCTTCTGGCTCATAGCCAAAATGAAGGGGAAAAAGAAATCTCCACTTAACTGGGTAAAGCTTGTCTGCCTACCCCTGCAATTGGTAGACTTAGTTACTAACACAGAACAAAACAGACAAAAAATTTCTTCCATTTTAATTTTGTTTATGACCACTACAAAAATTAGCAATTTCATTTTCTTTAATTCCATGCCCATCTCTCTGAAAAGCACAACTGAGCACCAGATGCGTGCAGCGGACTTTCTTCTGGCCTAATTTCAAGATGTTATCTTAGAAAGGGCTCTGTCCCAGTGCTGCTGTTACTTTGGGGTATTTATTTGGGCTGGTCTGGAAAGACGTGTCCTGAGCTATGCAACAGATATGTACCTTTATATCAAGACATCCACCTCTATTAGAGGACTCATCCTGATCCCAGCAGGATTTGATCCCCTTGAACAGAAGCAACAGCTTGTTGCAGCACATCTACTATTGCAATAGGGACAAAACCCAACTTCTTTCATACTACAAAGCAAATTCTCTGCATGAATCTCAGGTTGCTGATGTCAAAGACTGACATGGTACTGAATCTCCAACCGACAGCCTGCTCCAGCTGTGGAACTACAGACCTCTGGTGGTACCAAATCCCTTATTTTATGAAGAGACATTATGGAGAAAAACTCACCCTTCGGCTCTAACCAGTAACCTGGTTTTCCCTGGAGGGGTAAGAATATCTCTGGGAGAGGAGTCCAAGAAGCAAGGTGAAAGTCCACATCTATCTGTGATGCACTACATGGACATGACCCACCAGATAAAAATTTCTAAAGCAAATTCAGTGACTGATGCAAGGATACTTAAGAACTGGGAGAGTAACTTGCTTCACAGGACTAGAAAAGACCTTAGAAATTATTGTCCTTTAAAGATTACTGACCCTGGGGAAGAGGCCGGTAAGGACCCCTCAATAATGTTCTGACAATCAGTAAGCTTCTTTCTCCTAAAGGAGGATGCATCCCTTAGTCCTGAGTGGCGTTTGTTTAGCTTGATCTTTAAAGTGCTCCAATGACTGAGATTTGGCAGCATTTTATTCCCTGTGTTTCATTAGAGGAACAATTAGCCTACTTGTCTTTTATCTCATTCATAACTTATATTGCACAGTTTAAAGTCATTATCCCTTCACCTATTTACTATAATCATGGACAAGGTAAAAACACGCAAGACTTTTTTTTTTCCTTTCTGTGTACTGGTGTCTTCATAGTTGAATATATGTTCTTTGAGTCTTCCTTAAAGCTAATCAGCACAATTCATTTCATCCTTCTGATCAATCATATTCACAAAAAGGTTCTGCTTTGAATGTCTTCATAGCAGTTTTTTTGGAAAGGTAATGCTATCTATTTGGACATGGCTCTTGAGCATCAGTTTTCAAAATGAAGAATAACCTTAATTTCCATCTATGAGATCTCAGCACGAAACACTTGTGACACATTTCATTATCACGCCCTCTCTGAAGTTTTGTTCTGGACTACAGGAACAGGAAACCCTGGGCTATAGCATCAGGCTCTGAATAAAGCAAAATAATGTGAAGAGACAGCAAGGGTGAATTGAGTGCCTCAGCTGAGCTGTGCCAATAGATGTGACCATTTTATAGCAGCAGTTGTACCAACAAGCTGTCATATTATTACTGAGAAAACACTGACCTTGGACAATTAATCTGAAAATTTTGAGCATACTGCCTGGGGGGATCTATTTGACTCTTACCCTGTCTTAACCTACCAATGTAGAAAACATTTTTGCCATGAGAAAAGAAACAGAGCTAGTAGTCCCCAGGATAGGGAGAATATAGGACCTCCAATGTTGCCCCACAGCAATGCCAGCAAAATGTGGCCAACCACAGCTGGAATTGGACTAATTCTTATCAGAAAGATGTGGACACCCTAAAAGACATTTCCAAGTTAGAAAGACATAAGAATCCTCTCTCATAGCAAATCCCTGTTCTGTTGTCTGGACAGCCCTGTGCCCCCTCTCCCTGTCCTTCAGTTTTTTGGTCACTCCCACCCTGTTCTCCTGTTGGCCCCCATGCCCTAACCCATCCTTGTAATGCCCCCATGTCCCCTGGTAATTGGCCTCTAATACTTCTTCCCCCACTCGCTGATTCCAGGTACCCTCAGCGCAGGCCTTTGCCTTTGCCCTGTTACCCTGGGCTGTACATGCGTGTGGCTGAAATAAACATCTCGGTAAAACCCCTGCAAAGCCATTCCTGCTTCTTTACCTGCATGCATCCTCAACAACCACCCTGGATTGCAACAGAAAGATGCAGTTCCTTTGGATTGTGACATTTTTTTAATGTATTTTATGCATTTTGATTTAGTTTGAGAAGCTTATGTTGACTTAGCCAAGCAGTAAGGAGTATAAGCAGGTTTTTGACACTGCCAAAATATACTCATGTTATGCATAAGGGATATAGTTTGCAAAGTGGTTTATAGCAATATAAGCAATTAAAGAAGAAACAAACCACCCTCTTGCACCACAGATTTATTGAGCTGTGTAGCAGTTGGAAAACACCCGTTCTGGGTTGTTGTATCATATAGTGAATTTAAACAGCAAAGAATCAGCCTTCAGATTTTGTTGTTGAAAGAAGTCACATATGATCTGGGGACAAAGAGGGAAAGTGCAAATTGTTTCTGTATGTTCCTTCTTGTTTATACTGAAGGCATTAGGATGAAAAGTGTTCTTTATAAAGGTGTTCTTCAATACACACTCATTGATTTAAATCTAAAGAAATTTCAAGCAATTTGTTATGCATTTCATTAATGTGTATACTGATAACCTTTCAGTCTTTGAACCATCTCTACATAGGAAACAGTGGACAAGATCCCTGTGTAGGTAATTCACCTTCATGGTCCATTAGATGAGACAAATAATTCAGTGCATAACAGAAGCAGATTGATTTTTCTGAGGTGTTTTTGATTCTTTATTTTTGAAAAGAGTAACAGCTGCAGTCTGTTCTAAACTGGATTTCCTTTTAGGTTTATTCTGATTTACTGCATTTGTGTTCAGTTTTGGGCTCCTTGCTGCAAGAGGGACACGGAGGTGCTGGAGGGCCTGCAGCACAAATCTGATGAAGAGGAGCAGAGGGAGCTGGGCATGTTTAGCGTGGAGAAAAGGAGGTCTGGGAAAGACCTTAGCTCTCTCTACAAGTATATGAAAAGAGGTTGTAGTGAGGTGGGATTTATCTCTTCTCCGAAGTAACTAGTGACAGGGTGAGAGGAAATGGCCTTAAGTTGTGCTAGGGGAGGGTTAGATTGGATATTAGGAAAAAAAAATTGCTGGACAGGTTATCAAGCATTGGAACAGGCTGCTCAGGGAAGTGGTAGAATCATCATACCTGTAAATGTTTAAAAACTTGTGGATGGGGGCATGGTTTAGTGGCGAACATGGCAGTACCGGTCTTCTCCAGACTTAACAATTCTATCATTTCTATGATTCGCATATTCACAAGCTGTCTGGAGGCCAGGATGACTCCTTAAGTCACCTCCATTTCAGAAAGTTACTAACACAGGGCCTGAGCCACGTAAGCTTGCCTTGGCCCTGGTAAAGCTGTGTCTTTAGCAAGCTGACAACAGAAACTGCCCAAGATGAGGTCTTGGAATCAGGGATCTCACCTTAGAGATATGCATGTAATAGCAAAGCATGAAATACAAACCCCAGATTTTCCCAATAGAAGGTGTGGGATAAATTTCAATAACAAAAACTGGGACTGCAAGGGTTCCCCTGCAGACAGACCACTCAGTTTAGGGACATGGTGAGTTGCTGAAAGGCCTATCCTTATGCTACTTAAAGAGTTAAGGTCAGCATGGAGCCAATGCTTCTTCCAGCACTGAGAGAGAGATGGAATAGCACTTACATAGGCTATTATTATACTGAAAGGCTGTCTAAAGCATGAAAACTCTTGCCATGAAAATACACCGCCCACAATCCAGCAGAATCTACTTTGTGATCTCTTCTGAAAGACTAACTTTGTTGAAAGCTCAGCTACATTGTTGGGGTAAGCAGGTTGGTCCCTCCAAAGAACTGCAAATGCCCATATGTTTGTGCAGCTGAGAGACCAGTGCTTTTACATTCACTGGTTCATAAAGATCACAGATATTTCTGAAAGATCTATCCCTGTTTTGCTATTTATATTGTTTGGAGGCAGATTATGGAACTGCACAGTCTCTGTGCACAGCCTAATTTAATTTTCTGAGATACTATTTGATCTTTCCCTGTGGCACTTCCAAATAATCTGAAGCAGAATAAGAAATATGGAGGAAATGTCTAATGAATTTTCCTCCCTTTTGATTCACATGTAGCAGCAGGGAACCCAAACTTTAGAGTCACCTGAACACCAGCTGCTTTCTTCACCTCTATACTTGCCATCAGTGACTTGAGCTCTGTTGAGCTTTAAAATACATGTGATTTAAGTATTCATTTAAGATATAACCATTAAAAAGTGAAATTTACTTTTATATTACAATAATTTCACAACCATAAGGTGCACCGGACTATGAGGCGCGCCCCTGGGAGTCGGCAAACTTCACAACTTTGTAGATCATATAAGGCGCACCGGACTATAAGGTGCACTTTTCTTTTGCCATGAAGATCCGCGTCGCGCACAACAAAGTAATGAATTAGTAACGAAAACCCGTGATCATGGAGTTTACTGGCAGGTGCTCAATTTGGAAACATTTTTCACAGATTGGCATAGGCTTTCAAAGGCAGCCCCAGGCACCCTCCCAGTGCAGTGGGTCCTGGCACTCCTGCCTGCCCCCGGTGCTGGCTGGTGCAGCTCGGCGCAGCCGCGGGGCCACCTCCCCCTTGTGGTTCCGTGCTGCTGCAGTGCTGTTCCCCCTCGCAGCTCCGTGGAGCTTCTGTGCCGTTCCCTCGCTCAGCTCGATGCTCCTGCCATCCCGTTCCCTCGCTCGGCTTGGTGCTCCTGCCATGCCATTCCCCCTCGCAGCTCTGTTGTGCCACCATGCTGTTCCCCCTCGCGGCTCTGTTGTGCCGCCATGCTGTTACCCCTTGTGGCTCTGCGGAGCAGCCCTGCCGCCCGTCCCTCGCTGGGCTCGGCAGCCCAGTCGCCCTGCCACCCGTCCCTTGCTCGGCTTGGCGGTGCAACTGCCCTGCCGCCCGTCCTTCCCTCGGCTCGGTGCACCCCAGCCCCGCTGGCCCCTATCAGCTGCAGTCCCGCCGGCCCCTATCGGCTGTGGCCCCGCTGCCCCCAGCACCACAGCCCCGCCTGCCCCTATCAGTTATGGCCTTGCCGGCCCCGGCTCTGCAGCGCGGGGCAGGGCTACCCTCGGCTTGGGCCGTTGCACACAACAAAGTAACAAAGTAGTAACACCCTGTCCACACTGCTCCCGGTGCCTGGGGCTGCCCAGGGCTGCTCCCTGCCTTCCTGCCTGTGCTGGTCCCTGTGCCTGGGGTCACCCCCTGCCTTCCTGCCCGTGCTGCTCCTGGTACCTGGGGCTGCCCGCGGCTGCCCCCCCATCACTACTCGGTGCTCCCATGGCGCCGCCCCCCCTCGTGGCTCTTACTTCTGGGGTGGCAAATGTCGCAACTTTGTAGATCATATAAGGCGCACCAGATTATAAGGCGCACTTCTGGGTTTGGGGAAAAATTTTAGTCAAAAGGGTGCGCCTTATAGTCGTGAAATTACTGTAATTATTAGCAGGGATCTCAAAATTGGCGGCATCTTGGTGTTGGGCTTTTTGTCTGGGCAAATAGATTAGGGAAGAACAAGTGGAAGAAATAGGATTTTTCAAAATGAAAGACAGGAAAAAAATACTAGAGGAAATTCATCAAGGGGAAATTAAAGCCTCTCAGGGAATGGCAGCACACAAGACTCCATTACAGTGGAAATAAAGGAAGAATTGTGGCTCCCCATGGGATAATGTGAAAAGTCCACCAAGTCATGAGATGACACGGCTTTTGGCTATCCCCAAAGAAAGTGGCTTCCCAGAGAGGCTTTGTTAAGCCTAGGGGTTTAGTACCACTGCTGCTTGGGTGCTTCTCATCCCAGGTAGAATTAACCTGCAGAGAAGTCTGACATGAAGCCTGAAGTGAGAACCAAATGCCCAAATCTTACCAATGGAGCAGGAGTCATATAAATTTTTATATACTGTCCCATCATTCTAAATGATCACAAAACTGTCAAATAACAAAAATCAAGGACTGCCATCCACTCACACCAAAATCCTGTCTCAGCAGAAGGTCTCTGTACACAGCCCTGGGGACACCCCCATGGGACAAAGCTCCCCCACAGCACAGCCATGAAAGGCTTTGAGCTTAGTCTTCAAAACTGCAAAGCACTTGTTTTGTTTTCCGTGATAATGCTTTAATCCACCGGGTGAAAGCTGGACGCTGCTCTCTTTTATTCCAGCTGTACACAATTGCAATGC
The DNA here is from genome assembly GCA_013186435.1 of Turdus rufiventris. NCBI lineage: Eukaryota > Metazoa > Chordata > Aves > Passeriformes > Turdidae > Turdus > Turdus rufiventris. The sequence goes on along the minus strand of PYHW01009533.1, from coordinate 2,648,997 downwards.
TTGAAAAGAAAAGCCCCTAGCCTTTCTGTGCCTGCTGCTCCTCTGAACTGCTGACGCCTGGATGGGCAGCTCCAAGGCGGGGCCATAGGCATTTATTTAGTTCACTGCTGCAGATGATACCTTTAGTGCCACAAACCACCCTGGAGACAAGTTCTAATCGTCTGGGAGAGGTGATTATGTTTAGTTCTTCCTCCCCAGACCTCCCAGACATAATTCAGATCCAAACTGGAGAGACAGGCAGGCACACAAGAGGGGACCCCGGCACTGCACAGCCCCTCTGAAGCCATGTACAGGAGCAGCTTCCTCCGTGAGGTACGCAAGGAGAAGTATGAGCGGTCAGATGCCTACGATGAGCTGCGAGGCTCCCCTGAATTTGACAGTTTGGCCCAAGCCCGGGGCTTGGAGAACCTGCAGGAGCTCAACGAGCGCTTCGCTAGCTACATCAACCGGGCGCGTGTGCTGGAACAGCGCAACACTATCCTGCGCAAGCAGCTGGAGACCTTTCAGCGCATGGATGAGCTCGTGGGCTTGGACGAAGCCTTTGCTGGGCAGATTGAGTTCAACCGCCAGCGAATGCGGGAGCTGGCTTCTGACCGAGCCAAGCTGGAGCGGGAGGAGAAGGATGCCCAACGCATGCTCGATGAGTACCGCAACAAGTAAGGTTTATGATCCGTGGAAGACGGGTGGTATCATTTCCATAGTTAGTCTTTGTAATAAGGATGGTTTCAGTGTCACCGGCTACTTCTTGTGCATGGGTGATGCCTCTCCATGTGTATCACACTTGTCAAGAGGGATGGCATTGTAAACCCATGGAGAAAAGTAAGGGATCAGGACTTAGGGAGCTGCAGCTCTGCCTTTTATGGTCTCACTGCTCCTAGATGAGAAAGTGCCCTCCCCGTTCCATGGCAGCAGCCCTGGCACATGTTTGTTACTGTTGTTCATTAGCCTTAGGAGAACTGTGCTCTGAGCTGCAAAGAGGAAATAACTCATTTGAGTACTAGGTGTCTAAAAGCAAGTCTTGGGTCTGAGCAGCCCAGAGTTACCTGATGCCAAACATGATCCTGAAATGTGCAGGATACCTCTGAGAAACTCTTATTTACAGCCACTATGAAGCACCTGGGCCAGTCTGTGCCAACCACATCTGTGATGTGATGTGAAAAGAAAGGASRTACATTTTTTGCTGGGGTGTGTGAAATTTGCCCTCCTCTTCTTCCTTGCATCCTGTACTTTCATCTCATGCCACTAAAACAATATGAACAGGTTTCCCCTTAACTTCACTTCTTTAATCTCTGTGGCACCATAAATTGAAGAACAGGAGCCTCAGATACTGATAGAGATAAGTGCCTTCCCTCCAGCTACAGGCAATTTTGGTCACATAGCTTAATTTTACATAAGAGTTGGTAAGTATTGCTCATAAAAGGGCTGCTTACAGGACAAAAGAGTTTAATCCTCCTGTTACTTATGGGTGAGGGATTTTTAACCCCCAAAATGTCTAGCTGGCTACTTCACCCATGAAAATTTGGCACACTGCCACAATAGGGGCTGTAAGCTACAGCCCACCTATAGAAATGCCAAGCCCTGATCTCTCTGTCTCATCTGGTAGAAGAGAATAGCCCGTCCAGGTGCACTGAGGCTTATTGCTGCTGGTGGTCAGATGTCCACAATGCCTAGACTCAGTCCCAGTGGGCAATAAGCACCTGATTAGGCAGAACTGTATTCCAATATTTATGAGCAGGAAATTCAACTATGAGTCAATGCTGTAACATAGCTGTTGACTCTGGTACTTGTGCATGTGTTTTTATTACACAGTGTCCATGAGTATTTGACTAAACTCAATACTTAATTTTCTAGCTGCATATTAGTTAATAAGCTGTGTGAATAGTACAGGATTAGTAATATGACACTAAGTAATTTACTTTTATTAGAGCTGCTTTATGCAAACTGTAAATAGGTGGGGAATAATACAGGACATTGAAAATCCAGAGGAGGAGACAACAATGGTCTGAGCTTCCAGAAAGCAAGATTTAGGACCTACTGAAGAGGTAGTTAACTCAGCAGCTGTAAACAAAAGTAAGAAGGAAACTTTAACTATATCCCAGCCAAAAACTGCAATTTAAAAATTAAGGATACACAGGGCTATGACAGTGGAAGGGCAGTGACTGCTTTTTAACCAAATTGCACCAACTGGTTTACATCAAGAAGTGAATTTTGTTTGTTTTTTTTTCATGAGAGCTGCTGAATCTGACTAGAAGACAGACATGAAAATTTCTTCAGTGTCTGAAAAACTTGGTTTGGTTTTGAGTTGTAAGTTTTAAAATAAGGCCAGTGCTCTGGTAACATGTACTCTGCCATCCTTATGGCTCTGATTTCAGCTCCTGAAAGTTATAAATAAAGCTCCATAAACAAAACATGGGAGGAATAATCTTCGTGCCCTATTAGGGCTGCTGAAACCAGAAACGTTCCTGTGCTGAAGACCTACTCTCCTCCTTGACGTCTGCATTCCATTGGCAATGGGCACTGTGGGTTTCTTGCTTCATCTTGAACCATAAAGCTTTTAGTGCACTAGGATTAACAAAATCTCTAAGAGGGGAGCACTGTGAATCAATTAATTGACAAGTATCTGTGTCCTTCACTAATGCAAAGAATTTTAACTCTTACAACCCATTCTTTCATTCATCTTCACAACTGGAGAAATAGATTTTTATCTAAGTAAACCTTTTAAGCTACATTTATATAAATAGGCCTTTTAAAGTTGCATTTAGACAGAATAGGACCTAAGACTACCGAGTCTGTACAATTAAATGTCCATGAACCTTTAAAAAGTAGAATTTACATTAAAATTTATTTTTAAATCCTCTATAGTCACATTCATCGCTTTTCTCATTCACATGAATAGTTCAGACTGTGTGCCAGGGGAGAATTCTTTCTCTTGAACTTGGAAAAAAAAAAAATCAATGCTGGGAATAGTTTGGATGCTTCTCATAATAAGACTAATTATGCTACTTTTTTTGACCACTGTTACAGCAATTGTATTTCTCCATTATATTGGGAGAGATGCTGGAATCCAGATTTTAGTGGCCTTGACTGATTAATTAACTTCAGAAATTAAAAGTCTTGTTTCATTAAAGAATTTGTTTGCTACTTATACAGTGTATTTTGAACATGCAATATGATTCCTTGGAAGTTGTTGGACACAGAAATTGGCACAGAGTTCTCCAAGATGTGCTGCATCGTAATACTCTGATGAGCTAACACCCTTTGCAGCCACACTGGAGACCCAACACATGCAAGAAAACAAAAAGAAGTGGGAAAACATGATAGCTAGGGTAGGGGGGACTTCATTGGCAAAGCTGCCTTCCAGCCATGTCTGCAGGGATTGTCTTTGCACTGCTGCTGCTTCTCTGGTGATACGAAGGATTTTATCCTGCTCCAGCTGAGGTGAGGAGCATTTGCCTGCCCTCCACACTTTCCACACACTGCCAGAATCTTGTCCTGTGGCTGTCAGATGCTCAGCAGCGGCTTCTTGATAATGCAGGTAGAATCTATTCATAAATCAGCAGAGTACAGCCCTCTTGGGCTCATCTGAGCATTCAGGGTATGACCCTGAATGATAACTGTTACTGACTTGTCCATCATCCTTGTAGGACCTCTGTTTCATAGTCTGCGCTGTCCTTGGCACCCAAATTGCTGCTGTCTTTTGAGAGAAGGTTAGTGAAGTGCATCAAAGAAAGGGAAAATGACAAAGGTAGTAGCCAAGTGGTGCAAGAGTTCAATAGGATTCAACAGAGAAGCCCCATTTTTTTTTTTTTATAAAAGGCTCAGGTTTGATGCCAAATTGAGTATCTGGCTACTGCAGCAGAGGCAGGATCCAAAAAAAGAGGTGATGGAAATCCTTATTCCTCTCATCTGCTTTCTTTGAGCCTGACAGCTCCCTCCCCTCCATTTCTTTTCCCCTATGCAAAAAAACCCAGAAACAATTAACATCCCTTTTCTTTCAACAGTCCAAAAACCAAAGCTACCTGACTAGGGGAGAAGACTGGTGTTTTGTTGGGCTTTTTTTTTTTTAAATTAAGCAGATTAATTTAGTGGCTCTTAAGCTCCAGGAAAGTCTGACCAGCAATTATCTAATAAAAAAATTTTGGACATGTCTAGCTAATTACTAAACATCAACTTTGAAGTATAACAGGGTTGCAACATGTCAGCCATTGCATTTACAGATACATTTCAGCAGACACAGAAGCATCCTGACGTCTCTGAAGCATTTCAGAGAGGTCCATAGCACTTATGCACTGGTGTAGAGAAGATCGAACATCACCTGAAAGAAATTCTCCTTCAAAGGATAATCATACAATACTAAACCTCTCAAGCTGCCAGGTGGATTTACAGCTGTGTGGCACAGCACATATTTGAGTTATTTGAGTTATTTGAGAGTGAAGGAAAATGTAGCTGAATGTTTTAGTAATTGAAAAATATTTTGAGTGAGGATCTAGCAGTGAGGGAGATCTGAATTACGTTAGGGCTGAGTTTTAGACACTGAATCCATCAGATAGTTGTATATTACTGTGAGTGTAAAACCAGCCTTTTATTGTAACTGTGTATTTGATTTTTCACAAGATGGCACAATTTGCTTTATTTGTGCTCAGCTGTCAGAAAGTATCTAAGTTAGGAAAGTATTTAATCTCAACTGCACACACAAAGAAAATTAAATCAATAGAAAACTGATTGGAGGTGAGCTACTTGGTAAACAGCTGAAACAAAGGCAATCTCACTTTTGAAGCTGAAAAATATTGTGTCCTTGAAAGTGAAACTGGTGTTAGTACTATTTGGAAAAAAAGGACATTGTTTTAGTCTTATCAGCAATTTGTTGGAGTGATAATGAAATAAAACCTTGTCATTTTCACTTGGTTCTTTGCTGTTCATGTAAGAATTGAAAACAAACCAGTGACCAACCTTGATTTCAGAAGAAGTTGGTAAACCAAAGCACCAGGTTAAATCCATTTCCTTACTCTGACAAGTTCTTCCTTTGTGCTCCTGGTCAGTTTGTGAGTGACATCATCCACTCAGCTTTCCAGTATGTGTTGAAAAAGATGAGAATAACACTGGTTGTTCATCCTTCAGGAGATAAAAAGGAAGAACTGAGATTCACATGATCATTATAACTTGATCCTTGAGCAGGTTCAGTCCAGGAACTGTCAAGTTCCCTGTTGACCTGAGCAAATCCCTTTGATATCACCAGCATATCTGGGCTGGATCAATGATTTCAGAAGACAGACAGGGACTTATGTTCAGTTGTGAATTTTGGCTTGTATTGGTGTCCATTGCTTTTACTGTAAATGAAGGACCCTCTCCACCAGAGCTGACTTGTCACCCAACAGAGTGTTTCTTGTAGAAAGCAAGATAATGATAGCTTTTTTATATCTCTGTACATCTATTATTTTAGGGAAAGTAAAATGTTAAACTTAAAGGGTTAAGACTGTATTTCTGCTGCTATTGGAGTTTGATAATCCACTTGTTCAGTACTGATGGTAAAGTCTCATTGCCTTGTATTACTAAGTTACTTCTGGCTGGTTGTTTTTCAGGAGCTTTTTAGTTTGTTATTTGTTTGTTTGTTTTTTAATGGAGTCTCATTAAACCACATCTACTGTTAAACATTTCATATGAAAATTACTTAAGGACAGAATAATTTACAATAATCAACAATTAGGTGTTCCACTCTATGGCTAAAATACTTTTCTAGAAAATAATTCTATTTACATACAAATGCAGAGCCCTAATTCTTAAAGAATATGTGCTGTTGCCTCAAACCAAAAATAAACACATTATATATCCATCTCAGCACCAGGAACATGCACATTATGCACCTGTAGACATTTCATAAAAACATAAGAATAGTTGGCTAAATGCAACTTATTAAGTCTCACCTTGGTTTTGACCAAGCTAAAATGCAAATTACCATTAAAGGGGACACAAAGCTTGATCCATCTAAGCATCCTAATGCAATGTTGTTCCTACATAGTCAATATGTGAAATTGCAATCTTCGTGTCATAAAAGTGAAAGCTAAATGTATGCCATTTCATTGTATTCTGTTACATAAATTGGAGACAAGAATTTAGGTAATTATGGAATTACTCTCAGCATCTGGGACCAAAAAATAATTAATGCTAATGCATGAATAAATCTTTTGGGCCCTTTCCAGATTCATGTTTTCTTTTAGCATGAAGCATATCATGTTCATGACAGTGTAGATAAAAATGCAGGTTGCAGAGGAATGAGCTCCTGAACTTTCTCTCCATTTCTCTACTTGCAGATATAGAAATGAACGTGAATATCAGCAGAAGCTGAAAGAAACTCTGGAGCGCCTTAATAAAGTAAGTCTGGGGAAATGCCAGGGGAAAGGTGTATAATATTTTCCTTTGGTTTAATTTACTACAGCAAGCTGCTTTGAAGAAACAGTGGGAAGATAAAATGTCAGAGCGAGGCATTTCTTGTCATTATGCCCTTCTCCATCCTCCCCCTCCCTGAGCCTTGTGTAAGTGTTTGAGCCTTGGCATGTGCACACCTTTTCTCCATGCTTTTTAAATATAGCTACTGTATTACAATACAGTCAGTAGTGATAATCATGCCATGAATTATTGCTGATTCAGTCCATGTTTTGAAGCCTGGCGTCTCTCAAAGCTCCTTAGTCGCCTGCAGGATATGGTCAGCCCTTCCCAGGACAGACCCTCAGCTTCCCATTGGGCTTCCAAATAAAAGAGAAGCCACAACTCCCACTGGTTTGTTCCTTTTTTATCAAGCTGTACTTTCTTAAACTAATACCATGTGAAAAGCAATATTAAAAATAGCAACAAACATTTAATATAATATAAAGCTCAGAGAAAGACAAAAGTTGGCTGAAGTATTTTGGAAGTTTCCAAAGCAGGTCTATGAAACTGAAAAATCCTGATTCATCCTCACTTGCTTCTAGCCTTCCTCTGGGTGAAAAACACAGTATTATATCTTTTTTACTTTGACAGGTTATCCTTCATCTTCTGTACCAGGAAACAATTAAAGGTGGATTAAATAGAGATGATTTTTTAATTTCTTTGCTACAAATGGCTGGACCTGTTCTGCTGGAGTATTTTCATATCAATGATATGCATGTTTTTTATAAAGAAAAGACAGAAAGTGCATTTTAGCATTTCTATCTCCAGTGAGCTCTTGACATCCTGCATCAGTTCTGTTTTCCAGAACACCCTGCAAACCCTTAAAAGATTTTGTGAAGGTAAATCTTTTGTAAGGGGTTGTTGATGCTATTAAGTCTGTCTTCACAGTTCCTGTAGTTAAAGAAAAGTGAATTGATTCACTAACCCTAGGCATAGTTTACAAAATCTTAAGGCACAAAGGTGTTTTATATCCCAGGATGTCCCTGGCCACCCTTTTTGTAGCAGCTCTTTGCACCGAGCACAAGTGCTGCAGGGAATACAGCTGGTTGTCTCTCTTTATCTGACAGCTGGGAAAACACTAGTTCTGGAGAGATCTAAAGAATTTCTCTTCCACAGTAAATGAAAATATTGCTTCAGCATGTAGACCAGTATTCTGGAACCATCACATAAAGCAGAATGGCTTTTCAGAAGTTGAGTGATTAGCAAATACTGCAAAGTTCAAAAGAACATGTGTAGACACTGCACTGTCCTGATAGACAGCTCCATCAGGAAGCTGGTCTCTATGAAAGCAGGGAATAAAAGCAAAAGTATTTTTCCCCTTTGACGGAACATTTGGAAAGCCAAAAACTGCTTTTGTTTATTGCATGCAGAAATATTTGCTTATAGCTATTATCTAAAGCCTGGGTGGTTTTTTTTTTTTTTGGCTCCCTCCCAAACCTCCCAACATGGCCATTGTCCTGCTGATCTTCCTCTCAATAGGAAGGGAGAGGAGTGCAGAAAAGCAGCGGGCATTCCTGATGGCTGGCTCTGAATGTGCTGGGTTGGATGTGTCTGAATCAGCCGCTGGTTCACAAAGCAGAGCCTGCTGGAGAGTTCTCTGCCTGGGAGGCTTAGCAGCACAATGAGACAGTCAGCATCTACATATTTTTGGAACAGCGCGTGCTGTATGCATGCAAAAGGAAAAATCCTCTTCTCCCAGTTATATGCTGCATACACAGATCTCAATGGTTTGTTTGCAACTGGTGATCCGCCCACAGAGGTATTTTTTACAGCTGATAATGGCACATGGGACATTTGAAAGAGATACCTCTAAATACTTTTTTTTTTAAAAAATCATTGAGTTAAATGCAGAAAGTAGGACTTTCTTGAGGCAAATTGCAAACTGGTGCACGAACTGGCAAGTTTTACAGAGTTGCTAGGAAGATTTAGTTAAAATCTTTTAAGATGCTTTCTCAAAAATTTTATTTTACAGTCTTAGTTGATGTCAAACCTAAAAAAGAAATAATGCATTAAATAGAAATAAAACACATCAATACTCTTACATGTTTATAAAATACATTGCCAAGTTCCATGGAAATTGCCCTAAATTACAAGGTTTGTGTTAAATAACATAACATAGGAAAAATCTAAATTAGACCTTTGAACAGAATGGAGATTTCAGTAGATTTAAAGACCAATGACACTCATACGTCATGGTCATATGGTTTGTTCTTTGAACTAATTGCATGTCAGGAAATTTTGTCCTTGCAAATGCAAAAGTATTGTAAAGTTGTGCAGCAAGGTGATCTTTTCTAAGCTTGGTGAACTGGCATTTTTATTTCCAGAAATTGCTCAAAACTGACAAACATTTGTGGCATTTGATAACATACCAAGGAGAGTGCAAATACTTTGAATCATTCTGGGTTTTTAGAAGGACTTCTTTACTAGGGACCTTAAAAAGGCGTCAGGATACCTCAGATCTTTTCACGACACTAGACTAATCAATGCCTTAGTCTGCTGATGTCATTTGTTTAAGACTTATCCTCCATTTCAAGATTTTAACATCAAAATCTGGTATTTCAAATTTCATCATGTTAGTATTACCTGCTACTTGGTTCCCAGCATTATTTTGACAGTGCCAGTGCCAAACTGTACTGTAAATTACATTTGTGCAGAATATGGTAAATATGATGCTTCCTGTTTATTGGTTTCGCGATACTTCTATGTCTCCCAGTAGGCTCTAACACTCCAGGCAGGGTGCTCTGCATGCGCAGTGACTCATGCAGTGCCTGTGGGACTGCTGTGGGTTTGGCACTCCAGCCACACATACCACCATGCCACATGTCTCTGCATTGCAGGAAGCTGATGAAGCCTTGCTGTGCAACCTGGAGCTGCAGATCGAATCCCAGTTCCTGCAGGATGACATTAATGCTACAAAGGACAGATACAAGAAGGTAACTGGCTGAATTTGCTGTCTTCCTTGTAGAGATAGATGTAGAACGTTGCCCTTCTCCATGATCAAATGGTGGCAAATTAAAACAAATTGCATTTGTGTTTTGGTGGGTGCATATAGCACCATTTATTTTCAGTGAGCACAACAGCTGGATGTCCAAACACACTTCTCAGGGTCCAGTCACTACAGCTGCAGCAGAGCCTTGAATTTGTCAACCTGTTATCATGGTTTAACCCAAAGTGCTAATCAAGCTGTCTTATATTTCACACTAAGGAAGCAGTTACTTTCATTACTCAAAGTTTTGGGACAGGGCACTCCAGTAAATCAGTAGATATATGCCTGTGGAGGTATGATTACACTGCAGCTGACTTTAACATATATTGCCTTCTTCCTTGGAGAATTGTGAGTCTTGGCATCAGGCCACCGTCCCATATTTGCTGCTTTTGAAAAATGTTACTCTTTTTTTCAGGCCACATACAAAGGTATTTGTGATTCTTATTTTGAAAATCTCTTATGAAGTTGGAAATCATGTAATCTTTAATTAAGACTATGAACTGTATAGTCCTTAGCCAAAAGTCTGTGGGATAATGAAACTGTTAGCACTCCTGCACTGAAAAGCAGGTATAAAATCACATTCCTAACCCAAGTCTGAACATGAATTGGACTTTAATGAGTTAAAAGCATATCTAGAAATTGGCCCCAGGAGTACATGGAAATGTCTATCTTACTATGGCATTTTCTAATGAAAATATTTTCACTTCATCACAGAACCTCATGGAAATCCAGACCTACGTCAATGTCTTGCAGCAAATCATCCAGACAACTCCCCGTGTGTCCCCAATAACCACCGGCATATGTGAGGTAAGTATTGCTGTTGGGAAATATATGCAGCTCTAAGTAAGAAAGAGATAGTGTTTACCCCTTAAGTGTCCCAGATCCTTTAACTTCTGCTCCAAGGTTAGGTGAAAACTGTCAAAACAATGTGTAAGTACTGAATAGTGAATATGGGAAAAAAAAATTAACTGTGGCTTTGAAAAACAGTATCAATGAGGAAAGAGAGATTAGCCTTGTTAGGTGTGCTGCAGCATATATATTAGCTCCAAAAATGTGCGGTACAAAGGTAGTTGAAGTAGTTTTGCTTCTTCTCTGAGGAAGAACTGGAAGGATATATGATTATTTGAAGAGAAAGGAAATCTTATCCTGAAGGGGTGAGATGTGGTGAAGATTTAAATCAAATTAATTAATACAAACTAGATGAAAACTTGATGATTTCCACCAATAGGAGTGGCTATGCCAGGAATGTTCACTACTTGGAAGAAGATGTGAACAGGTGTGAACAGGGTCTAAGCTGTACTTTTACAGGTCTGCCGTCGGATATCTTTGTTCTTAAAGCCATGCCACCATTCAACAAAATTTGACTCCAGGTTCAATATCCACTTTTTATCTCTCTTTTGCTATTTGTCTTTACAAAGACTTAAATAAGTAGGTAAGAGAAGTAAATAAACTTTACTTGTTTATTTCCAGTAGAGCGATTTCTTTAGGCTCTTTTAGGAGTGAAACACACTTTCCTATACACACATTGTTTTCTTCCACCCAGGAAAAACTAATAGCGGAGAGGAGGATCCCTGTTCTGCAAAGCCAGCTGGAGGAATACAAGAGTATCCTCTGCCAGCTACAAGCACAGAAATACAAGCTGCAGACAGAGGTATTGTAATGACTAACTGTATACACAACCATGTTGCTCATGAAGTGCTTTATTTATGGTCACATGGTAAAACCTCTAACACGGCTTTAACATGGTAATGTTAACTTGGTAGATTTGGAGGTGGGTTTTCCTTTTAGATTTCCATCTTTTTCTTCAGCTTTTTAATTCCCATTCTCTCAGTGGAACAAATTGTCAGGTTTAGATGGCATGGGAGAGCTGTAGGTATTGTAGGTACAATGAAGCTGTCTTTCCTTATCAGAGTGGCCAATGAGGGAAGGTTTTCACAATGAAACTGGATTCCTGCAGAACAGAATCAGCAGGATATTGTGGATGGAAAAGTCCCACAGGGCTCCTATGACTTTCTTACTTGATGAGCTCTGGCTGGAAATTGGCTCCGTTAAAAGGGATGGGGAACCCTCAGAGTCCTGCCCAATCCTTTTTATTGCTGCCACATCCAATGCTGAGCTTGCTGTTTGAAGGACCAAACAGGTTTGGTGAGCAAACTGAGAGCGCTGTTGAGCTACATTTGGCTTTCTGCCTTCAACCATGTCACTACTAAGCATTTAGCCAGCATCTCTCCTGTGCTTGGACACTACCAGCAGGAAAAACCATATGCTTTTTTTTTTGCCAAGCCCTGATTTGCAGAAAATGTCTGGCCAAGACTTTGACTAGTCCTTGCCCATCTCCCAGCCAAACCTGCACTAAATCAACCTTCTGTCTTCAGCCAGTGCCTGCAAAAATAAGTGCAGTGCAGGGCTGAGGGTGGCAGGAGGTAAAGGAGCAGTTGAAGATCGCAGTGGATAGAAACCAGATCTGAATAGTTGCCAATGGCATCTCTACCTCCACACAGTTTAGTATTTTTCAGCAGATGGGGTGGAAAATTACCCCAAATATTGCTTTCTTTGTGCCTTGAGTTGTCCATCCAGGTGAGAGGAATGAAATATTAACAAAAATATCTTTTGGTGGGATTTTGGACTCCTTTGGACAGCCATATCAGCAGCTTGTAACTTCCTGAGCATTACTTCCTTCATTAGTGTCAGGACAGGGTATTCTCCTTGGTTTCTTTCTCACGTCTGATGGTCTGGTGGAAAGGACACATGCACTCTGGGATGGACAAGAATCAATATGGGGATGAGATAGTGAATCAATATAGAGAAAAAGGGGAGGAAACCAGCCTTCTGCTAGCAGATGGAAAGAGGCAGTCTTTGGGGAATTAATTGTGTTGCTTTCAAAATCAAATCTTCCCATCCCGCTTAGAAAGAGATTATTCATTCATTCATGCCTTCTTATGTCTTGAGATTAAAAGAGTGAAATAACTTTATGAGTGGAGGTCAGTAACCCAGTTGCTTGTGATGGTGAAGGCTGGATCTGATGACTGAGGTGTCGAGTTTCTTTGCTGTCCTATTTCTGGACCTGATAGCCATGTGCCTGAGAGGTCATGGACCCCACCTCATGAACATTGAACAGAAATGAGTCTTGGTCCACTTGTACACTACAACATAACCAAACTAATGCCAAGGCACATCACTCCTGTATTTAGGCTCTTAAAAGTATTTGTTTTTTTAATCTTGCCAGAAGCATATAGAACTAATCAATTATTAAAGAATTAATTAGTCACTTATTGCCCCATTAACTTTTTGTAAGTTCATCTCTTTGAAATGTAATAAAAAAAAAAGTGATAAAATAACTATTATAAATAACTAAAAATAGGAGAAGAAAATGACAGCAGAGTTACAGGGTGAAATATCTGACCTGAAACTCAGTCCTTATTTTTGGAGGGCAACTTTTGCCACCTCCTGGTTGATGTGCTTGTTGGTTTTATCACTGAAGTAAAAACACCTAGGAAAGGAGAGTTCTTTATTTGAAATTAGACCTTTGGTCTTATTTGCCCTGTCTGCAGACCACAGAGAAGGAGTGGGTATTTCCTGAGCTCATCTTTCTGGTTAAGAACTTTTACTGTCCTTATAAGGTCCTTCCCACTCTGATAAGTTATTGTTTTTTTAATAAATTAACAAAGGTAGTGAAATTGCTCCTGTGTTTCAGCAGTGAAGTATCACATTGTAAGAAAGCATGACTTTCCTTTTATTATGCTTAAAATACGGAGATGGTGAATTTTTCAAAGCTGCTTCTTTCACCCCCAATTTTATTTACCAGACAACCATGCTGGAGCAAGCAATTAAAAACACCCAGGAGAGTTATGATGATGAAATTCAGCTTTACAATGAGCAGATTGAAAACCTTAGGAAGGGGATAGAGGAGGCTGAGAGGATCTTGGAGAAGTACACCACTGACTGCCGCCAGCTGGTGATCTATCAGCAGTCCCTGGAGAATGAGCTGGAACGGTACAAACGGATCATCGAAAATGAGGACAGCCGGTAAGGCTGGATTTCTGGGCACTCACAAAGAGACCAGTGATCTCTTTTATCTCCTTTGAAAAATGTATGTTTAAGGACATTTTATTCACCCAAATTTTCACACCTTTCGCTGGTAGATATCTAGGGACTAAATATCTAGGGATATTTAGAAATCTAAATAGATGCAAAATCTGCTCAAACTTCTGCCAAGGAAAGGGTCAGAGCTGTTTTGAGCTTCTCCTGAGCATGCAGTCTCCTTTCCATATTCTGTCCTGGCATCAGTGTACAGAGGACAGGAGCACACAAAAGCAAACTGAACATCCTCTCCTCAGATTGGGTATTGGTGACAGTTGCTTGACATTACCAGCAGGTTGATTTTTGGAGGGTGCAGACACAGCAAATGTCTGTAAAGCAAAGCATTCTTCACAGCAAAGCCATTCCTCAGGCATGGAAAGAAAGAGGAAAAATATAAAAATTGGCAGGGCTTTGGGTCATGCTTAAGCCTACAGGGGAACTTTGCCTCCTTCTAATGTCAACCAGCAGCCACAGTGGAGAAAAGAATCTTTCACAGCAGCAGGGCTAGACCCATGAGCACCCAAACTATTGCTCCAGGCTGTGCAGAAGATGCAGGGGAAGAACACTCACTAAATCATCCATCCTATGTGTGGAGAATGGGAATTTAATTAATTTTCAGGGTCTCATTTTGAAGTATGTCGACAGGGTAATTCTCAACACCAAAAATCATATTGACACAGGGCCTCTGATAGGACAAAATATCTCAAATTCCAGCAGAGCCTACTGGGGAGGCCAAAGATACAGTAATTGTTTTGCAATAGGCCCATCTCTCAATTTTAATTTTTAACCCTTAATTCTACTGACTACTCAAATGTTTTCCAAGGAAGACTGCTCCAAATTCCCTATTTTACCAGTCAGCATGATGAAAATGGATTTACAGCTCTTGCTGACCTCTGGTAGGCTTGGATTGACTGTTTGCCCATCTAAAACCTTCCCATCTTTTCAAAGTGACATGCTAAATGCAAAGCTGTTGCTGCATGTTGTAATTGCTGGTGTACTTTACCTAATGGATTATCCCATGTCTCCTGCTGGCAGAAACCAGCCTCACTCCTTTGAAGGTGGTCTGGCTGTCTTTTTCCAAGACAAAAACTGGTTCCTGTCATTCTTTTTGACTCCTCAGCATAGAGTAGTACATTTATTTAACCTCTGTGCTTCAGTTTGCACAATTTTACTTGCTTTCACTGCAAATGGTGGCGAGAGAACTGATTGATGCACATATTCTCCATAGGTTAAACTCTGCTATTGCAGGAACCCCAGTCACACTCTTCACACAGATATACCGACCTGCCCAGCCTCAGGCTTCAAGGGGAAGAGGTAAACCTGTGATGTGTCTTTCTGTGTCTGTCAAGAGAAGCATCATTGTATTTGAAGCTGTCCATTTGTCTTTAATATGGTCACCAGTTGTGATAGCCTGACTACAGACTTGTAAATGCAACCATTTCAGCTTACCTCAACTGGCCTTGAGACAAGCTGTCAAAGGCCAAAACCACAAGCTAAAGCATTTCTTTGCTAATTTCTACAGTTTACTGCTTAGTCCAAACAAGAGTAAAATCAAAAGGCACCTGAAATAATGGAAAGAGCTGCAGGTTTTGTGCTGACTCAGAATGAGTAGTTTGTTTGCACTTCAGTGATATGCAAAGAGCACCAAGGCATTTTGAGTAGAACAGGCAGGCAGGCAGAGGGCCCCTGTTTTCCTGTGAATGATGTTTTTTCTATGTTGTATGTTGGCTTGTTAGAATTAGGATGCTTGTAAACCTGGTGACAAGGAAATGGCCAGGGCTAAATTAGCAAGACTGCTCTTAAAGCAATTGATGTCATAGGGTCTAACATATGGGATGACTGAAATCCAAGGCTCACTGGGATTTTACTAAAGACAAACTGTATTGAGAACAGAGACAAACATAGTATGAGGGATGTTTTTGGAACACAGCTGTAATTTTTCTAACTGCTGTGTGAACTGTAGCAGTTTTATATTAAATGGGTCCATAATGCCTGAGGCCAGATTCTCAGCTGTTGTAAATAACTACTGTTGTGCAAAGTGGTGTTTTATACCTGCAGGGGATTTGTCCTGTCTCTAGACACACCACAGATTTCTCCTGCATGACGAGCAGGGTATTTCATGTTTGTTACTGTACTGTGGCAGGGGACAAAACAACTGCCTTGGGAAAAGTACGTTAACATCTGTCTGTTCCCATGTTATTATAATTACCAGTACCAATTCCTGCCTCCACTGCTTTAGCTGCTCATGCTGTGGAAATCAGTAGTCTGCCTATGCTCCTGCTGCTGCTGAGCTATCATGGATTCTGCCGCTACTGATTGCCCAGGAGCTCAGAATCAGCCTTTGGGCAGGGGGTTCTAAGAACTCAATGACATTGTCTGAGTGATGCCATTGTGGGTGGGTGGCATCTCAGGTCTGTGACCACCAGCCACTGTTGCTCCCCCCTGACATGACTCTCAGCATTTGTCCATACTCCAGATTGTTAGGAGTGGAGGTGCCTGGTTTGCTTTTAGCCCTCCAGGGATACAAAGGGCTCTCCACCTGAAGTAGTGAGGGTAAGAGGCAGCCCTAGCATTTGCAGTGACTGTATTCAAGCACTATTTGTTGTTTCCTTTGCTTTGATTTTTCTTTAGATATCACTCAGGCCATGCAAGACATTGCCAGTGTAAAGCCCAGACAAAAAGCCCTGACAAAGAAAATTGCCAGAAAAAAGGAGCTGATATCAAAAGACATAACCGACAGTCACTCGCCTGAAAGAATGTACGAAAGAACTCTGGAAGGTTTTGACCAAGATCAGATGGAGTTTAGGCATGAAGGCTCAGTCAGGTGCGAACCTGAGCAAGAAGGATCAGAATTTGATGAAAAAGAAATGGGCCCAGAGGATGTCCCTGATGGAGCCCAGATAAGTAAAGCCTTTGACAAATTGTGTAACATTGTGAGGGAGAAAATAAGAGTCTACAAGAGACCAGAGGCTAAGTCTGATGCCCATCCCAAAGGGCGTTATGTGCTGGTGACAGGGGAGGAAGGCTATGAAGAACCATGCATCTTGGCCCCCTCTATCCCTCCTGGGGGAGGGATCACAGTTTCCACTGGCAATGGGAAGGTGATGAATGGTGGTGATGTGGAGCCTATACCAGAGCTGCCAGAACCTGCTGAACCATCAGAAAAAGAGAAAGGGGAAATCTGTGAAAGGAGAGAAGAGCTTGAACTCCCAGACAAACAGAGAGAGCAGGGGAAAGAAGATGTGCTTGAATGGGGGAAAAAAACAAGAGGAAAAATTGAGCAAATCACAAAGTACCCGGACATCTCTGAGCCTGAGACAGTTCCTTCCCCTGGTCTGATAAGCCCAACTGAGCCAGGACTCCTTCGAGAGACAGAATACGAGAGAGAAGATAAGCAGGGCCTTTTGTTCAGGGAAGCAGCCTTACCTGGCTCTATGAGCTATGAGAAGGTGGAGGTGGTGGAATCCATTGAGAAGTTTTCAGATGACAGAATTCAGACATATGAAGAGACAGCAATGATTGTTGAGACAATGATAGAGAAGACAAGCAAGAAGAAACCAGGTGACAAAGGCTCTTAAGTGACACATACCCTCTGATAGTCGACTTGTCTGACATAGATATTAAATGACTGGGTTTTTTTCCTGACTGAATGATACAGTAGTGAGATTTTTGCTGTTTGGTATGGAACAGATTGAAACCTTGATGGCAATTCTGTCTGATGTAGGCTCACCTTTGGTGCAACAACCATTAGCACTCTCCAGGGCACGTCCTATGCAACTGATTTTCATGATTAGGATACATGAAAAGTAATTATTATGACAGAGATGCCTGGCTTTCCACAGTATCCAGGACAAATTTGCATATTCCTCTACTGCTCCTACAATTGCCATACGACCCCCCCATCTTTGAGACAGCTGCAAATGTTAACTTGTGACATCTGGTTCATTTAATAAAAGTTTTGCCTTCTACCGAAGATACTCACTTTGGGTTTATTTTGCCTATAACATTGAGTCACAGTCCCTACTTGTAAACATCCTCTGACTGGTGTGCAGGAGTTTTTCCAAGGAAAGGAAATAACCTGTTACAAATAAATAAATAACCTGTTACAAAGCTTTCCCTTTCAGAGTCTTTAAATAGCAGCGAGCTTGGCAGACTTTTCTTTTTGGAAATAAACTTCCTGTACTCTAAATGAGTTCTTACTGCAGATCTTCTCAGAATAAAATTCTCTGTAGGGAGGTATCACTTATAAAAAGCTACTGTCTGTTCTTCACTACCGCAACTTATGTACTTATGAATGCCAACAAGCTTTTGAGCAGACTGCAGTCAAAGACTGTGTGTTTTGGTGTTTTCTTTTTAAGTATTCATGCTGCCAGTTTCATACTGCCACAGGCTCCTGTCTCACTTGCAGTCACATGGAGCTCCACAGGACTGTTGGAATAAGCATTATCTTTCCCCATACCTGGGGAAGCAAAAAGCAATACTTACAGCAATAGACTCTTGAAGCTCCCAGAAATCTTAAACACAAGAAAACAAACAAAAACCACAAAGAAAATATCAGGGAAAGAAAATCTTTCACTTGCATGTATGTAAATAGCGAGCTCTACTTAAAGTGCTCATACACCATTTGGGCCTCAGCTTGGCTCCAGGCACATAAATGATCCAACCAAGCCCAAGACTTACTGAAGGGCAGTACTAGAATGGGCTCTATACATTAATTGTCCAATCCGATCCCAGTTCTCTTAATTTTCATTTCAGCTTCCAGCATTGTTGTGCCTTTTCTTTCTGCCTATTAACTCCTGTCAGCTGCAGCAAAGCAGGGCTAAAAGCTTTCAGCAGACAAGCCTGAGCTTCAGGAACACGTCACAGCACCCAAGACTTTCCTTCAATAGTATGTTTGGTTTGGTTATTTCATTCATGAGGTCCAGCACAGATGTAGCATCTAATCTACTGCAATTGTTATGTCTGGTTAAGTGGCACCTTGTTCTTTGACAGGTGACTCTCACAGTCACAATTTTAGTCAGGACTTTTTGTTGATGCTGGTTTATTAGAATGCTGTGGGAATTTATTCCAGACATGGCTTACTAGACTGTGTTACTTTTCCGTTTAATATATTAACAGTGTAAATAACTGCAGAGAAGGAATTTATCAATGCATATGCAGGTTGAGCCTCTGGTGAGCTGGGAGCAACTGCTCAGAATAACCGCGGCTGGAAGAGTTTGACTGCTGCAAGGTAAACAAATGTCCTGGTTTATGGCAAATTTGGGAGGAAACCTCTGAATGGGGTCCCTCTAGGAAACAGATTCAAGCAGTCCCTCCCCCAGCTGGTTCAGGGGAAAAAATATTTCCTCAGAGACAAGTGGAAAAAACTTGTTTATTTAACAGGCAAAGCACTTCCCAGCACAAAAATTAATAATACTAAACAGCAAAACCTCCTGCCGCTCTGAAGAGACGATAGAGTCAGAAGAGTCCCTTCCATGGGTTGCAGCCTGGCCTGGTGGGCCACAGGTGTGAGCTCCCAGTGCTCTTCTGTGTTTTTAGTCCAGAGCAGGATTGAACAATTCCAAAAAAAAAAAAAAAAAGAAACCACACCACAGCCCAGGGAGCTTCTCTGCCTCAGAAAAACTAATCAAGAGCAAAGGAGAGCTCTCTCCTGCTGTCCACTGCAGACAACACAGTCTGTGTGAAGGATGTGGGGGAGCAAGTGCAGTCTGATGACAAATTCAGTGTCTCTTCTCTCCCGCTTCACTCCTGGAACCTATCTTAAAGCTGCAGAATTCAATATTCAACACCAACAGAACAGATGACTTGGGGACACAAGCATCATAAAGTCACCCCAAGACAACAAAAAAAACCCCAGAAAACCTACCCTTATTGCAGCAATAGGCAGGCTGTTTAATAATTCTGTCACAAAGCAGGGTGTAAACACGTTCAGGCAATACCTAGATGGGACTGAGTATTCTTCCCCCTCTCCCAGTCCATCTGATTTCACTGCAATACAGTGGACCAAATATTCAGAATACAAAAAGCCTCATTCAATGCCAAGGAGGAAATGTCAGGACAACCTGGGTGAGGTGTCCACTGTGTGAACACCTTTACCACATTGATCCTTTTTGTGTTGAGGTGTCACCACTGGCTGCTGACCCAGACCTGGTTTATGATGCCTGTAACCCTTGCTCAGCAGCTCAGTGAGATGCAAGAACTGCTCCTAAATATAGTTTGATAGCACTTTCTGCTGAAGAAAGTCAATACTGCATTGCCTAGGCAGCAACCAGCAGAAGTCAAGGGCTAAGAAGAGATGAGGATTAAATTCTTCTACAATCTCTGACCTGCCTTCCACAGACACTGTAGTTGCTCAGTAAGGCCACAGATCACACACATCTTTCTGTAAATTTGCATGAAAATTATATAGAAAATCACTAGTAGTATCTAGTTACTAGTGACCATACTGAAGTATACAGTAAATTAGGGGCTCATAATTTAGGGGCTAACCTCTTCATTAAATGCAGATTCTCAATTAAGTATTTAAATGCTAAAGTTTAATGATGAAATAGTTGCAAGCATCTGTTCAACAAGAGGCTGGAATGAGACTCAGGTTACTACAGGCACATTCTCACTTCTGAGGCAACCAGAACTAGATCAGGAGGTTCCTGCCAGATTGTACTGCTGCAGACATGGTATGATATTATAAAATGAAATATACTTTCTGCCATGGGAACACAGGAGCTAAAAAGTACCCAAAAAGGCATGGGTGGGAAGTACAGATGAAAAGGGAAACAGGGTATTTAATGTGAATAAAAGTGCTTCAAAGAGCAGAGTAAAAAAAATCTGCTGTAGAGCTCCTTATGAACTGCAGTGCAAAACTGTCACAGTGTCTATTCCTGATCATCCTCTTCTCAATGCAGCTCAGCACCTGCACTGCTGCTGCCTTTGCAGAGCTGACCTTGGAGCCAATGAGTTTGAACTACATAAATAACGCCACGTAATAAAAAAAAGCTCCTCCCAGCCTGTGGCTTGAATCTTGTGTGTGCCAGAATTTCACAGATTAACATAAAGCACTTTACTCTTAATCTGTTGCTATCAACTCTTTTGGAGTATAATTTTTATCTTCTCTGTATCCAATACATGCAGGATACACATTTCTTTATCATTGTAAAAAGCCGAGAAGTAGGAAGTCATCCCACTGAGAACAGCATTTTACCTCCCATGTACCTTCAAATAAGCAATGATGATAGGACCTGCCAGTTTATAAAAGCTCTTTATTTTACTGATACTATAAAACATCATCACAGGGCTCACCTGTTTTGCATCATGAGCTTCATTTTCCCTTTTATTATAAATACTAACAAATTAACTTTATTTTCCATCAGCAATACCACAAAAACTCAGTCTAACTAGACATATTTTGCAGTGATCCCTTGAAGCAAAAACCCCCAAGAATTTGATTTCTATATTTTATATAAATGTGGTTTAATATATATAATTATATAAAAATTCACCATTCCTGTATATCACTCATTATTGTGATTTTTCAATTACTAAATTATGTCAGTATTATGAAAATATGGACAGCCATCTAGTTATTTTGCTGCTTTATAAGATATTTAATAATTGAACAGACAACTGCAAAATTACATGAATGCAATGGGAAGTCATGTACATGTTCATTTAAGAATTCCACATGGACTTTTCTTATTCCAAAACTTTTCCACATTTCAGAAGTTCAGTAAAAACTTTCAGTAACCTCTTTCTTTGATCACATACACACAAAAAGTTATGATGCATGTGTATTATACTTCACATACCACATGTAATTCTAGATATATTTATATGTAAATATATGTAATGTACTCAGAATATATATATTGTATGTTATATATATATATCCTATGTTATATATATGTAATTACATATATATATATGTAATTACATATATATATACACACACACATAGAGAGAGAGAGCAACACCACAGGTGTGTATGCATTTAGTTACACAGGTGTATGCATAAACATATATGGTAAATTTTTCTGATGGGACTGCTGCACGCAATGAGAAACCTGTGAGCAGTGTGAGGCTGCTTGGCTTGGCTTTAGAGTGTAATTCACACAGACTTTGAGTAGGTTGAGCTGTTTATTTTTCATTTAGTAAAGGAAAGAACAGGCTTCTTATGGAAAAATGAAAGACAGATAGTCTCTTGAATTAACATTATTCTTATACATTCTCAAGTGAAACGTGTCCACCATAGAACCTTTGGGTTATGTTGTTCATTTTTTAGATAAATATTTGCTTACTGAATGTGTTTCTGCTACTATGCACCGGATCAACCAGGACAACTCTTATTAAATAAAACATCTTAAGATTAATGCTCTACATATTAAAAATACATAATAAAATTCTGAAACTAGTCATTGCTAAAATGTAGATCTTGGATCCCGCAAAGATCTGAAATATCTGCCTAAAATTTCCATTTGAGTAGGTCCACTGATGGGCTTTAGTGCAAGTGCCTAAATATTCGCAGAATCAAGACCCTTTATTTCTCAAAGGTTAAATTTGTGATCTCACACCTGAGAACATGTAGTGGTTGCTTCCATCAGTAATTCCACCAGGGAGAATGTTATGTTTTCAGCAATAGCCAGAGCATACTCTGAGGGTAAGAGAGATGGATTTTAACTCATGTCCAAAAAGTCAAGGTGGGACTGTAGCAAAGAACAGTGACTGCCAACAAATCTTACCAAATATACTACATTTTATTTCTCAAGAAGGCCAACTTTGCATTACACTTTAATAACTTCAACGTATTTTTCTCCTTAAATATATTTGTATAACATAACGACAGCAAATACATAGCTTAAAAAAAAAATTAATTTAAAATTGCTTTGGGACTGAAACTGTGTGCTTCAAATGTTCCCCACAGCAGTTTACTGGCAGCTGTGTTGTAAACCCCTGAAAACTGGTGTCTGTGGTTAGTAATGCTGACACAGCCTCATTTTACAATGCTGAAGAACATCTCAGTAGAGGGACCAGCAGATGCACACAAGCTGCCAAAAATCCTACAGCTCATCCCTATGCGGTTCTTTTGCTGTAAGATGGTAAATTGATTTAAATTGCCAAAATTGCAACCCAAAAAAAATCCCAAACAAACAAAACCCAACACCCCCCAAAAAAACCACCAACAAAAAGCAATACAGGAAAAAACCCCCAAAACAACGAAACGAAAAAAAAACTGCAGCAAAACTGGAACTTGTGCTTCTAGGAGGACCTGACCCAGTTTGTAAATCACTTTTCCCGGACACCCAGCTTTGGCATCACTTTGCCTTCTTTATTGTATATCTGTTGATCCATCCTGGAGCTGAAGTGTGTATGTAGTATAATTGCAGTATGAAATAAAACTCTCAAACTAATTGGATTTCTGCAAATCAGACTGGTGAATTTTCCTTATTATTTCTTTTTGTGGAGTCTAGTGTTACTTTAGTTGAACCCAATGGCAAAAGTCGCACTGAAGTCAGTGATGCAGAAGGAGCATGCTCAAAGACCTCTCTAGACAACCTCTTTGTGATTCCCTCTCTCACTAATTTTTTAAAATGTGCTCAGTATCACCAATTTCCAGTGTTAAAATTCACTCTTTTTTTAATACAAACATTTAACACAGAAATATGAAGGCAAAAGCCATTAACTTCCTTGCAGGTTATTGTTTGGGAGGATGAGACAGGAAAACCTTATAAATATGATTGCCTGGCAAAAGATTTTGAGAATATGAAAACTATAAGCGAGATTGAAATGAAAACCATCTTTGAGATACCAAACCTTAGTTACTAAATGACTAGAAAACAATAGTATGGCCAGCTGAAAGCAATCCTTCCTTGATTAAACAATTCCCTCTGCTTGCAGACAGGTCCAAGGGTCAGAGAAGACCATGCTAGCTTGGCAAAAGGGGTCCAAAGAGTAGTTTTTAGGGTTTAAAGTGTAAAACAGTATGGTAATGTAATGATTCTTACAGGCTATATGTAAATGCTATTGGATTTGTATCTTGTATCAGATTGGTTAGTGAAAATTAGAATATTCAACACAGAAGAAGATTTATTGTATTGTAATGGGAACCTCTCTCTCTGAGCTCTTTCTCTTACCACCCTCTTGCCTCTTTTTCTTAC
>PYHW01009533.1:2601509-2625286 GCA_013186435.1 Turdus rufiventris | reverse complement strand
TTTGCAATAAACCACAAGTTCCAAAACCTAGCTTTAGAGATCTCTCCGTCTGTCCTGACCATCCTGCCCACCGTCACTCCTACAGGTTATTACTTATTTGTATGACACAAAAGAAAAATCATTTACAGTCACAAACTGTACATTGTATTTGGTGGAAGTATATTTTGTGGTTTAGAGATAAAAAATGGACTGCTCCAGTGGAAATTAAAATAATTATTGATGAGCTATAAGACTTTAAAATCAAGGAGGGGTGATAATTTGTCTACAGAGACAATCATTGTAATACGTCTAACACAGAGGTTTGGATAGTAGAATGGTGAGTAGAGGGGTCTGGGGAAGGAAAGACACCATCATGCAACACAGCACTAGTTCTTGCTCAGTATACTCTTCAGGCTTCTCTCCACTGCTTCATCTAATTCTTCTTCCAGCTCTTCCTTCTTGGACATGGCCAGTTTGGACTGATAATCTTTTACAATTTGGTCTATGTACGGTGCACTCTGAGTCCCGTGCAGCATCAGTGTCCACTCCTTCAGCACACCCTGCTGGGGCTGGCTGCCGACAAACCCCATCTCCAGAGCCCAGGTGCCTCGGGGGTCTTCTCCCCAAGTGTGAGTTGTCATGAAAGGCCATTTGTCAAAACCCACCTTGGAGTCATCATCCCTGGGGCGCCGGCTCAGCAAAATGGACTTTGTTCCCATTGGTGAGGTCATATTGATGTTGAGGTCTCCTCGCCGAGTTGAATTCACAGTTATAACTGCCTGGACATGTTCAAGGTATCGGACAAAGTTTTCCTTCCCCTCACATGCACTGGTTGTCAGTGTGAGGAACAGTTTGCCACTTGGTGGTATTTTTCTGTGGGTCATAATACAATTAAAGAAATTAAAACAGTACAATATGGCTTATGCTAAAACTACTGGGTTTTAGTGCCTCACAGAAAAACACTGTATTATTTTCCTTATTAATACATGAAGAAGTAAGGAAATAATAGTTGCAAACTTAGCCAGGAAGTTAATGTTCTCCTTTTAGAAAATTATACCAAAACCTTAACTTGAAAATAATTATGAAATGCACCACTACACAAAGAGAGAAGTAATATAATTTTAGAAGCACAAACTGCTCTTTAATGACTAACATTAATGGCTGTCTTTACTTATCACTCCTGTATCGAATAATTGCATAATAATGTGCATATTCAGTAAAAGAACTGTGAGTAGTCACTCATGTCAGTTTCCTTAAATGACAGCAGCAAATAGCTCTCTGGTGTTGGAGGAATCAATTGCATAGAATTTCAGTGCAGTCACATTAAAGTCTATGTCCTTCTGCTTTGGAAACCAGCACAAATGTGGGATCCCAGAGTCAGCTCATTTGAAAAATACTTTTCCATGAAGATTTCCATCCCCAAACAGCTCCTGAACAGCACAAACACACACCAAGGAAAGAACTTGCATGTGTTGACTGAGTTGCCAAAGTGCTGTCTGGCCTGGGAGCTGAGGCTGTAAAGGCTTCTAAACCCGTTGGGGATAGGATGCAGCTTCAATTACCCACTGCCTCAGAAACTGACTGGCAAAATACATGGAAACTGTAAAAATTCTCTCCATCTTCATCATCAATGTTCTGCGAGCAGTGTGACATTTTCCTCTGTCTAAAAGAAGTAATTGAAAGACAAGAATTACAGCAATCATTAAAAAGGAGACTGAATCACAAAAGACTCCAGTCACTATCTTGCCATTATCTTGTCTTCCAGTGGCTTCTCCCTGACCTCAGTTGTGCAGTTAAAATGAAAAGTCTTTTGAAGGGCATTGACTACACTGTGGTAATGAATACCTTCTTTTCAAAAGAAATCAGTACCAGCTTTTTCCCCTCTGCTAATGAAATATTGTGTTCTTTAGAGACCAGTGAAAGTATTTCACTCAAGCCTAGCTTCCAGGAATTCTTTTCTTGAGATGGGCTCCAGATATTTTACAGTAGTTTCACGAATATAAGCCGCACCATTTTAACTAAAATTTTGCTCCCACACCAGAAATGCRGCTTACATTCAGGGGCGGCTAATATGTGAATAATTTTCTGATATTTCCAACCCCTGAAGTGGAAACCGAGGTGCCAAGTCGAGCAACCTGCCAGTAAAAGCCAGCATTTCGCGATTGTTACAAATTGTTACTCTGTTGTGCCACGGCAGCACGGGGGGCAGGGGAGGTCCCTCCTTCCCTCCTCTGCCACAGCCCGAGGGAGAGACAAGGTGGCCCTGTGCTGCCATCCCCTCGGCCTGTGGGGTAAGTGGGGGACTCCTGCCCCCACCTGCCGCGGCAGGAGCAGGCAGGCTGCGTCCCCGCCCGTCGCTGCCACGTGAGCAGGGGTGGCTCCTTCCCAGCCCGCCGCCGCCTCCATGGGAGCAGGGGTTGCTCCGTCCCCGCCGCCATGGGAACGGGGGTGCTCTGTCCTTGCCTGCCGCTGTGGGAGCAGGGGTGGGCTCCGTCCTGGCCCTGTCGGCAGCCCCAAGCAGGGCAAGCCTGCACAGCCTTAGTTGAGCCAGTAAACCCCCCGCCATGCCGCAATTCTGTTACTATTTGGCAACTTTGTTGCACGCGGGTCCTCGCTGTGAACGACAGAGCGGCTTATATTCAGGTGCGGTTTATTTAAGGACAAAAACCGAAATGTTTGCCAATACCCAGAGATACGGCTTATAGTCCGTGCGGCTTATATTCATGAAACTACTGTACTTGGTACATCACAAAGTGGCTCAGGCCAGTCTCTGTCCCCCTTTCATAGAGTATAAAGTTCTTGGAAGTACAGTAATTTCACGATTATAAGCCACACTTCTGGGTGTCGGCAACATTTTTTTCTTTGTCCAGGATTACCACGGGTTTTACCGGCAGGTGCTCAATTTGTGAGCTCTGCTCCCCCCATGCTGCCGGTGGGAGAGGGAGCCCGGCCTCCTGCCAGTGGGAGGGAGCAAGCCCAGCCTACTGCTGGTGGGAGCCCGCCTCCCAATGCCGTGCAACAGAGTAACCAATTTGCAACAATTGCGTGATTGCGGGTTTTACTGGCAGATGCTCAATTTGCGAGCTCGGCTTGGCCCAAGGCTCGCACTTCCAGGTTGGGAAATTTCAGAACTTCGTCCGTATATTGGATGCTTTGGCGTATAAGCCCCACTTTTGGGTTGGGACCAAAATTTTAGTCAAAATGGTGCGGTTTATAATCGTGAAATTACTGAAAAATGTCATTCATATCCAGATTTTCAAGGCATTTAAACACAGAGTTTAAACTGAAAAAACTGTTTTGTTCTGAGTATTATGGAGCAGAATTTGGTATAACATAAATATTGTACAGCTAAAATATTTAAGCATCTAATATAATACCCTTGAGATATTTTACATGCCAAAGCACAAGAAAAATGCACTACATGCAGACAGAGGTGAGGGGGTCATGATTTCACAGCTGCTATGTGCTTGCAGTTTCTCTGCATGGGAAGCCTCAATCTCAACTCAATCTGAATTCATGTTATCTCACAGCCTTTTCACACAGTGGACAAAGCTTTATGAAACACTATGTCATTCCCAGAGATGTGATAAGTGTTTTATCTCCTCCAGTTAATGAGGCGGGACATCACACTGTGAGTCTTTTCTTCCTGTCAAGACTAAAGCCCAAAGAAACAAGAGCAATGTGTTCCCACTACACCTGCTCTGTGGAAGGCTTGACAGCTGCAAAAAGCTTTCCTCTCCACCTTCTCAAGTACTGCAGTGAAGAAGTTCTCTCAGCTCTCTAAAAACTGAGAAAAGGCTTCCTCTATCTCCGCCTTTCCTATTAATTAGGCTCTAATAGTCTCTGCTTCACTAGACTAATAATTGTAGTCCAGGTGAATTTTGCTAAAGAAACAAAAAGAACCAGAGGTAGCAGAAAAAGCCTGACACAAAGGAGCAGAAGAGAAAATGGATTTTCCACAGCCTTACCACGTGCCACTGCCCAACTTATGTGTACATATATATATATTTAGCATATCCATGGCATAGTATCCAGTGGGAGTTTACATATAGTATATCCACTTTTGCCTGTGTAGTACCTAGCGAGAGATGAGCAGGAGGAGCTCCTGTGTGCTCCTGTTCCTCAGCTAATGGACTACAAAATCTTTAAAATTTGTATTTCCCTAAACCAGCCAGAACCCTTGTCCCTACTGCTAACAACAGTTTCTGTTTTAAATACTGATTGCTTTCAGTGCACAGAATATTATGTCTGTTAATTATTTCCTGGCCTTTTGCTTAATTGACAATGCTGCTCTGAAACACAGCTCCATATCAACTACTCACCTTCATAAATTTATACTAAATACATCTTTTATGTATAAAAATATCTATACTTAAATAAAAATACAAAGAATATATATAGAAAATGTTGCTTCAGCAAACAAAACTGAAAGAATAACCCAATTATCCATAGCAGAAGTGCAGAGTTTTCATTTCCAAGGAATCTCTGGAGATGCTGGGACTTAACTAGCTTTTTTTTTACAGTGCAATTTAAAAAATGTACATGTCACACTTCATAATGCTTATTATCTTCTGTCAGTGACATTTTCATTGGGGAACACAAATACTACAGCAGTGATTTGTCAGGCAATTATCAGGGGGCAGTTGACCCTTACAGCCTACACAAAGAAAGGCTCTCCTCTAGGATGATCCCCATTTCAATAAATGGAGCTGCCCCAAGAAAAGTGAGATTATTATGCAGATAATTATGAATAAACTAGAGATCTCTTCAAACTAGCTTCGGCATTCTCATTTGTCTTTTACCTGTGAGTATGCATAGGGCAGATAAATTAAAACTCAGAGCTCAGCTGTAGAACCTTGMATCATGCAAACTCMATCTGCAAGTTTGGGGAAAAACGCACTCTTTCCCTGGCTAAGCTATGTGCTAAGGTGGCATCCTGGTTTGTTTTCTTTTTCCAACAGAATAATGTTGCCTTCAAAAATGGTACTGAAAAGTCAAATTTCAAATGGTATAGATATAATTTAGGCCATTATTAGGTTAGTATTTCAATTACTTTAACTAAAGCTGTTGTAGTCAATTAGTATTCATTCATTTGTTGACTCATTCACTTTAGCACATAAAGGTAAATCAGAAAATAATCTGGCTACCAACCCTGCAATTACAGATTTGAAGAGCTTAAAGCAAGCGCAATCAAATGCTGTAGTGTTCAAACCATATCAGTGCTACCTGTAGATGAATTTTTCAGTCTTCTGGAGGTAAAATTGTCTGCTGAAGAATCTCACGAGATATGACCTAGCTGATAGATATTTCATGTGGCAGCAATTAATGTAATTTACAGTGCCAGTCTCCCAGATTTTCATTTGGGAATAGGCTCTTTATTCACAGAAACTTTAGCACAAACATACCCATGAGTGCACAGGAGAAATGGATGTTGCTATTAACATTACTGGCACTAGCAGTGAGGATACAGACGTGCTATAGAATGTACTGCTCCAGCAATCCAGGGAAGATCATATAGTTTCATCAAGCATTGTTGATAAAAAATGTTTTATCAACTTACCAATGGTAATGGTAGGGTTTCTTAGAAAAAACCCCAAATTTCATTAAGTTTCTTTAACTGTCTTTGTAAACATAATCATATGCTTGCAGTCCCCCAGATTCCTGGAAGAAGCCAAACACATCCACTAGGCAATTCACTTACTCAGGTTCCTGTATTGACCCTCCAACACAATGGAATCTCTCAGGAACAGTCTTCCAATCTTTTGCCATTTTAACCATTGCTCCTGCATCTAGGACACCATAGCCAAACAAATGGTTGAACTCCAGCCCAACGCCATTCCTACGCCACCTATGAACCTCATCATGAAGCTGGTTCCTCTTGGAGGTGAGCACTGTCAGATGCTGCATGTCTCTCCATGTCAGATGCAAGCTGTGGAAGAGCAACATGAGAAACAAACAATAGAGTATTTCCAAACAAATATTAAAGAAAAACTGTATTTGAGTAAGGCTTTGGGTAAAATTTGCTTCTATGAATAACAATGAAATTGTAACTACACATGTGTCAATAACAAAGTTTCTATTGATCTCAGTGGGAACAAGAATAGGTTTGAATCATATAGTACTTTTCAGAGTACATTCTCCAAAATTGCAGAATAATTTCTGATCAAAAATAGCTTCTTTTATCTAGAAGTTATACATCCAATGTGCAATTATTAAACTAATAAGTGAGATATTATACCAGATCCTGAGAGAAATACAAAAAAAATCAAAGACGATAAAATATTTCACCTAGCTTTCCTCTTAGATCTTGCCCCTTTTTCTTGCCTGATCCTCCTGCTTTTCCCATGGACCTTCCAAGATTCACCCTGAGAGTCCCTAATCCGATGAAGCTGATGACCTCTAACAATCCAGGTGTTAGTAATGTCAGGATTCTGTGAATATGGATTTATGGTGCCTGCAGCTTCGCAGTGTAAGGTATGGCAGAGGTTTTCCACCCATGTTATATTAGCATTCATGGATGCAGTCAAGTAATATTTACCTAGTTGCAATGGTTATTTTTCATCATCTTCTCTTGTCTTCCTAGATGTACAGTGATTATGATAACAGGAAGGGCACTTATTCTTCTAAAAAGCTTTAGAACTGACATTCTAATTCTACATAACTAAAGCTATTCCAGTTGTTTTATTAACTCTTTCAACATCACAATATGTCTGATTCAAACCATTAGCCTAAAAGGATCTGCTTTTCAGTTTTCTGTGCCCCAAGTAATAAGCATGTGTGCATGCTGAATGCACACCACAATAGGCAATTATTGTCATTCCCCCAAGAAAGCTGAAAAAAGATAGCACTTTCATAATTCTTATTGAAATCTTTTAAGAGCTTGCTACTTATCTTAAAGCTGTGCTTTGTATTTCACGGATTGGCGTGGTTTGAGAGACATGTCAGTCCTATAATGTGTATGAACTGACAGACATAATGCAGGCAAGAATAGGTTTCATGGGAGATTTTCAGTGATTCCCAGGAAGGCTAATCCAGGATAGTTCTGCACAATAAAATTCAATACAGCCACAAGAATATAGGAGACATTGGCAGTTCCTTCTCTCTCCCGCTGCCTTCTCAGCAAAGCCTAGAAATTCTAGTGCAAGTCGGGGGTAGTAAGGCTAATTCTTATTCATGATAATTTGACAGAGTAATTCCAGTCTTTATGGGTAGGTCAAATGAAGAAGAATGATAATTATTACTGAGATATTTAGGTTCCAGTCCAGTTTAAACATTCAGTGGTCAGAAAATTCATTAAGCATTTATATTTTTATGGCCATATTAATATTTTACATAGTCCCACTGAATGAATTTGATAGTAGAAGGAATGTTCATCCATAGCTAAACATTTGGCATGTGTTTTACATATATAAGATCTGAAAAATGAGACTTTGACCAAGTCGTGTTATCAGCACGATAGTCATCGCTCTGCTAATGTGAACTTGGCCTCCTCTCACAAATCTTCATTATTCTGCACTGTTGAAGGAAACTATGCACATAGTACTCACTTCATGCCATAGTTACAGCAACTGAAGCTCTGTAAGTAAGCAAATATAGCCTCAGTTCATGAAAAAATTTAACACAAATAGGTGGTATAAGTTATTGTAAGGAAAACTTTTCCTAATCAATAGGGAAGAAGATAATGATTCCAAGACATAAAAAAGCATTCCAGTGTCAGGAATACCATGGAGATGGTAAATAGACAATGGATATTTATTCCATCATGTAACAGAGCAACTACACAGCACAGAAGCAGGCTACCAGCAATGGATTAAGAAAACAAAGAAAACATTCCACATCACCATTGCCAAAAAAATATTGACATCTAGGTGTCAAATACAGACAATCTGAAAAAGAGCTAGACAACTTCAAGGAAGATCAATCTGCCCATAGCTATTAAACAGAAGAGACCCACTGCTGTCTTTACAAATCACAGATCAACAAAGCTCTTGTTGAAAGATCACTATTAAACCCTCTTCTTTTTCCTCTTCCTAAGCATCTGTCATTGCAGACAGTACCCCGGCGCAAGATGAACTCCTGTCTCATATTAGAGGGCCATTCTTATGTTTTTGTAGGCTGAGCGTTTCACAGAGGACATGTGGAGAAATTAAATAATCTCCTCCTCCAAACAGTGCCAGAGAATTCTAATCCCTAGATGCAAAGGATGGGAAGGACACAGAGAGACCCAGACAGCCAAAATACATCTGCCATGCAACTTTCTCAAAGTTGTTGCTCCATCTGCAAGTCACCATGCATGTCACTACTGTATGAGGTTGCTTTTGAGCTGGTTATTGCAGCCTCATGCCACAGCCAGCCAACTGAAATTAAACAAACCACAGGCCGTCTCCTCTCTAGAGCTCATGAAGAGTTAGTTTTTCAACAGCATACTTAGCCTCCAGGGCCAGGGCGAACACTCCGGCTGCTTCAGGGGCAGCTGCAGACGTGCCTGAATGACGCAGGGTGCAGTTGCCATACAAATCTGTTGTAGCCTGGAATGATATTAGACGTGATTAATGAAACCAGCTATCCCATTTTCATTGCAGCTACAGAAAAATACAAAAAGTGGAGTTTATGCCCTTGCTCTTTAATTGTGTTTGTGCCCACAATCTGTTTTCTTTTTTGGAAGAGTGCATCAATTTAAAACCACAGTGAGATATATTTAGAGCACAAATGAAAGAGCAAGTCATCATAGTAAACCAGTTCTCATTATCACTTAGAACCTATTTCTTAAAAACACAGTTTAAACAAAGGCCTTAAATTTCTTTCTGATTATCAAAAAGATTTAAAACTAGAATTGTTAACACTATTGAACTTTTTAACATTTGTCCAACTCTAAGACAAGCAGCAGCACCAGGCTGCTGTCTTCTGTGCAGATTAGTCACTAGCAGAGACCAGAAGAAAACCTTAGAAATGCATTTTTGGCAACAATTACAAAGATACCGCAGATAATTTTGGCTGGTATCATCACAGAGCTGATGAAGACAGAAACCAGTTCTATCTGCTACTGCATGCGGGCATCTAGGATTGCACAATGTGTTTTGGGGGCATGAGACAGGGCCATGGAAAATGTCCAACAGCTTTTGGCAAAAAAATAACCTTGAGTCAGCACATCTGCATTTTCCACTCTGTAAATTGAACTAAGTCCTGGCTAGTCTGAAGGTGCTGAAGAGCTGAAGAACAGCTCTAGAAGAGCTGATCACTACAGTGAAAGAGAATCCCAAATACAATTGAACAGAACCTGCTTATTTTCCAGCTGTAGGTATGGCCCTACAGCAACAGCAGGCTCTCGTGATCTGAACTCACATATGTCCTCTGTGGGCGACTAAATGTCATTCTGCTCTGTGCTGCTTGTACAGCAGAAGTCTGCCAGTACAAGTAAATATTATCTCAGTTGTTAACTTAGATTTTTACAGAGACCTTTCGTCACACTGTCCTCTGGAAAGAGGGCAACTGGACTTTGTAATTGGGTTTCTTATAAAGGAAAGCACCAACTTTCCTCTGAAGCTCTAAAAGATGGAAGAATCATTGCTGTTCTCAGTAAAAATCCCACATCTTCTCAGCTGACAGTTTTGGCACCATCACATACTGCAAATGAAGAAATATTCATCTCAACAAAGAACCATCTGCTGCTCCAAAGTACATGAGCTATAATAGGTCATGCAGACAGACATACATCATGCACAAAGATGGTAGCAACAGCACAATAGTATCAGGACTCACCACGCCAGCCTCCGGATTTCTCTTCCTCCCATTACTAAAGGTGGAGGCTAAGGTTGAAGAGCAGCTTTCATCATACAGAGCTGTCCGTCCATCATTTATGGCAGAATTGATGGAGATTGTCCACATGCTTGATGCATAACCATCACAGTTACAGTCATCATAGCTGCCTCCATCTCCAGAGGCCCAGACATAGATGCTGCCTTTTCCACCCCGGCCCTGTGAGAGGGGAAAATTTAAGCTCTGGAGTTTAACAGCAAACAGGAGATAGCAGCAACTGTAAACTTTTGAAGTGCTCAGGCCTGAACAACAGGCCCAAGCCAAAGGTGACACAGACGAATCCTGAAAATCATGTAAAAGATACTGTCTATGTTAGCCATTTAACAGAGAACCTTGCATACAAACTGACCAAACCTCTTTAATGTGAAACCAGCTGCTTTAGGAACTTTCACGACCTTATAATTATCTGCAAGATATGTTAATAAATGTATAATTTTAAGAAACCTTCCCAACTGACATCACCAGATGTTTACTTGCAAGAAACCCCTACCCCCACCGTGGCCTGGGCTCTGGGAAGTGTGGTTGAGAAGTATGTTATAAAAGCTGGAACCAGCCCCCATTGGAAGCGACTTCAGAGACCTCACTTACAAATAAATGCACTTCTAGGTCCTTCCAGTCCCCTGAAAAGTTCTCCAAATCGCCACTGTAACAGAACCAGCAACTGCAGGTTCTGGATGATGGTAAAGTATTTAGGCAATTGGTGATGTATCTTTCTCAATCACTATCATCTCTCTCTCATACAGTACTGATTAGGTGCATTATCTAGCTTATTTTGTTGGTTGCTGAAGCCAAGCATATAGTAAGCTCATAATTTTATTAAATGTATCATTTTTGCCTCTGTGCTGCCTTAATATTAGTAGTAAAATAAGACCATTCTTTATTGGCGTCTGTGTCCTTTAAATCGCCTTCATCAATTGGCAAAATAACTGCACCTCTAATTGTAAAGCTGAGTATTTATAAAGGAGAAAACTGGTACAAACAAAACATACACGAAGCTTCAGCTGACCTACACAGACCTATGCAGGTTATTAAATCCAGGTAACTGGCAGCCAAAGCCAGTTTTCTGACCTTGTGTACACAAAGCATTTCCATTTATCTCCTGGTTTGTTTCACAGCCTGAAGGCTCCAGTGGCAGATGCTAAGACATTTTTCGGATTCATTAGCATTTATGTCATGGTCTAAGTTCCATGAGAAAAAGTGTTCTTTTAAAAGGGATATAGGTCATCTCACAGGCTGGTTTTCAGATCCAGATAGGTTCAGATGATGGCTAAAAAGCTCTACCAGCACCTTTTATTTTTCTCAGTAAATTTATTTTCCCAAAGGTATGATTGGCTCAGAGCTGGTTTTTTGATAAACCAGCTTCTACTTCCAAGGAGAAAATAAAGTTATGAGGCCATACAAATACAGTAATTTCATGACTATAAGGTGCACCCTTTTGACTAAAATTTTTCCCCAAACCCAAAAGTGTGCCTTATAGTCCGGTGCACCTTACATGATGGACAAAGTTCGGAAAATTGCGAACCCAGAAGTGTGATCTGCAAACTGAGCCAGGACCCGCGGGAGCCGCAGCCGTGAGGAGGGAGTCGGGAACTGCAGCTGCCGGGCGGGGGAAACCAGGAACAAGCACGGCCGCCGGCCAGGGAGAAGTGGGGGAAAGTGGCACGGCCGCGGGAAAGCGGCAAGAAATGCCGTGGGAAAGCACTGAGAAGTGGTGAGAAAGTGCCACGGAAAAGCGGCAAAAAAGCGGCAAAAAATCGCCACGAAAAGCGGCCAAAAAGTGTCGAAAAAGCATCGTGAAAAAGCTCCGAAAAATCGCTGCGAAAAGCGACTGAAAAGTGGCGAAAAATCACCACGAAAAAGCGCTGAAAAAGCGCCGAAAAGTTGCGGCCAAAAAGCGCCGAAAAATGGCCGCGAAAAGCGACCAAAATGTGGTGAAAAATCGCGGTGAAAAGCAGCCGAAAAAGAGGCGAAAAATCGCCATGCAAAAGCGCCAAAAAAGCTCTGAAAAATCGCGGCCAAAAAGCGGTGAAAAATGGCCGCAAAAAGCGGCCAAAAAGCGGTAAAAAATCACTCCGAAAAGTGGCCCAAAAGCATCGAAAAATCGCTGTGAAAAAGCGGCCAAAATGCGGCGAAAAATGGCCGTGAAAAGTGGCTGAAAAGTGGTGAAAAATAGCCGCGAAAAAGCAGCGGAAAATTGCCATGAAATGTTTGCAAATTGAGAACCTGCCAGTAATTCGCTACTTTGTTGTGCGCCGTGCGGCTCCTCACTGCAAAAAAATAGTGCGCCTTACAGTCCGGTGCGCCTTATCTGAGCTACAAAGTTGCAAAAGTTGCCAACTCTCGGGAGGTGCGCCTTATAGTCCGGTGCGCCTTATGGTCGTGAAATTACTGTAATCTACAGAAAAACAGCCCAGCAATTACGCTGAGACAGACAGGAGTGACTGAAGCTGAAGGGCCACTATAAAGGTTTGCCATTAGTTAAACAAAAGAAACCCATAACCCCTCCCCAGCTTCCAGAGAGGCAGGTAGTAAGAAGGAATCAATTCAACTCCTTCTAATTCCACAGTCAGAAAGAGGTAGGAGCTGTCTGAAAGAGAGTCAGACCTGAGAAATTTTACTCTCAGGGAAAGATCAGTGCTATGGAACTCAAAGCTCAGATCTCAAATTGATTCCAGTACAGCCAGCATTTCTCTCTGTGTTTAGTTCAGGTAATCCAACATTTACTTCCAAGAGCACTAGAAGTCTGCAAGGCTGGAATTTAACACACTGTTTAGATGCACTGAGCAAAATACTAAAAAATTTGTTCTGGTCTTCCCATTGCCCAGCATGAAATGGAAGCTAACGAATATACAAACTTAGTACTCTGCAGTGGTATTTTAACAGAGAACCTTTTCAGTCAGGATTTTAAATCAAATCTGGGTTCCCAGCAGTAGCTCTTATTTTTTATTGCACCCCACTGAACAGAGCAACCTCATTATTTCAAGTATGTTAGTGAGTTGCATTATAATCCACTGAACTGCACAGCAGGATTGCTGACATGGAGATATGTAACATCGCAGGACACAGATTTTTAATAATGACTATTAAAAAGCTCACTGAAATCCATCTAAAAACTTCCACTAAGACCTAGTATCAGTTGAGTTTTAAGGGAGGATGAAACTTACAAAAATATATACTTTTAAGAACAAAACCATGCTAGCAATTTATTTTAAAAATAAAATAAAAATCAGTAGCACAAGACCAGTTATGGTTTTTTTCTCTTTGACTTTTTCCTTATCCCATCTTATGCTCTGACTGCCATTAGTTTACAAGGCCCAGACCTAGTCTTTGGATTACCTCTAGAGGTTACACCCCAATCTTGCCACCACCATTCCCACCTATACCACCACACCACTTTGCAACCATCTACCTGCCTTGGACAGATTTTACAGGCTCTGTTACAAAAAAGCAGGTGGCTGCCCAACACAGAAAGCAGGTGGCTGCTGGTGGCAGGATGCTTGTCATGTATGAACTCGTTCTTAAGCAATCTTCCTTCTTTTCATTTGAAAGGGTGAGGAAATACTCCAATTTCATGTGAGAAATTCACTGAAGTGCTAACAGGAAGTCAACCTCTGCAGTGTCCACCACAAAGACTTAGCCCTGCTCAGCATTTTACCACAAGTAAAATGTTACCAAGTATTTTACCCCATGGATAGAATTTGTGTGGCAGAACGGCAGAAAATGCATGTAACAGATTGTTGGTGTGAAGTAAGGGGAATTCACAGAGGAACTGAAACTCTGGGAGGGGTTTTATGCATGCAATTACTGTAACCTGAGAATGGTCTCAGGATATCACTTTAATGGGAGTCACATCCACAAGTGTCTTAATGTTAGGTCTTAGTGTTAGAACCTATAATTCATCTCTTAATACCCTAATTTCAATTTCCTTTCCTTCCTAGCCAGGACTGGAAGGACAAGCAAACACTTTTGGAATAAAATGACAGCAGCCCAGTTGCATTATTCACAATGTTGCTTACACAACAAGTGTAAATGTAATGTCCCACAGCCAGACCTCACAGTGGGACTGCTTGCACAGGCAACAAACTGTTTGGTGGTTGTTCTCAGGCATCATGTCATGTACCAGGAGGAGATACACAGCTTCAGAAAAAGTGAATTTTCAATTCTCTGGATGGTAGTAGCAATAAAACTGATCTAGTCCTGATCTAGTGGGGGGCACCCTTGCTCATGGCATGGCAGGGGGCTAGAACTAGATGGCCTTTAAGGTCCCTTCCTACTCAAACCACTCTATGATTCTATCACAAGCCAGAAAAAAAAAACCAGTTGGGTTAATTGAACATCATATTTAAAGCAAACTGAAAGCTCCTATTTGTATCACAATCTCATGTGAACCTAAAAAAATATTATGTGACTCAAGCTACTGTATTTTCAGACCGAAAATGGGACTGAAGAAGGCAGTAGTAACATACACTATAACCACCAGAGGGAGCCTGAAGGAAGAGTCAGGAAGACGACAGCAACAGCAAGATGGTAAGATGCATTTAAAAGAATACCTTTCCTCCAGAATCCTGTAGAAACCTGCTCATTTCCTCCTGGTAGCCTGTGACTTCTTGGATATCTTTGCTCCTTTCCTATACTGATGACTTAGGTACTGCTAAAAACCTAAAGCAAAATCTAGGTGGAAATATTTCTGACAGCCAGCCAAGCAATCTTGCTTTAACCTCAGAGATACCTCAGAGAAAGTTTAAGCAGGAAACACACCTGGATTGCCAAAGTTTGCTACCACATGGGTTTGGGGGGGACAGCTGCTTTGTTTGAGCTGAATGCCTTTGCACTTCTCCTACATCCAGTTCCTTCCAAAAGCCTGCAGATGTTGAACTGTAAACCTGGAAAAGCCCAGCACAGGCACAACCCATGCAGTTCAGCTCAGAAGAAACAGCAACAAGGTTATTCTCTCAAACTCACCACTGATGTAGGCTTTGTTCCTTCCCTGCTGGCTTGTCTAACCTTCCGGTATTCAACAGTGGAAGAGGAAAGCTGTTTTGGCAGGAGCAAGAACTCAGTTCAGCACTTGGCTACTGTGCAGAGGATAACTGTCACTTGGAACCACATTTCAGTCATGCTTCTCCTGTTTGTGTCCCTTTCACATTTTGCTGTCTTTAATAATTGTCTGTCCAGTTTGTCCTAGCAGATTTCTGAAACTATTTGGGTCAAGTAATAAACACCAAACTCCAAAACTGCTGCATACGAGACTCTCAAAAAACCTAAGCCATGTAATTTGTAAACCCTAATGAAAGGCTTTCTGCAACTTATTTTAGAATTAATCACAGAAGAGTACTGAACTCGCATACACCAATCCACAATTAATTGTATAATTGTTATTACCTCCTTTGGATAAAAATAATGCTTGAGCCATTTTCTACATCTAAATTGCTGTTGAAACTGGATGGACTTCTCTTAGTCAAGAGAAATTAATTTAAAATTATACTTCAGGTGAAGAGAGGCAGCACTAGATTTCAGTGAGGGGTCAGTCTAGCAGGGCAATGAGGAGGGAACTTTAAAAATGCTCAGGCAAAACCTTTAATTAGCCACTTCTTTTTTGCAGA
Source organism: Turdus rufiventris (assembly GCA_013186435.1). Classification (NCBI taxonomy): domain Eukaryota; kingdom Metazoa; phylum Chordata; class Aves; order Passeriformes; family Turdidae; genus Turdus; species Turdus rufiventris. The sequence goes on along the minus strand of PYHW01009533.1, from coordinate 2,609,888 downwards.
ATGCTGAGCTATGTACCACAAGTGATTACATAACAATTCTACAGGCCTGATTCTAGTATCAATAATATTTGAGAAAAAAATCAATCTCATTCTCTTATTTCTGAGCTAGATTATCACTGAGAAAGACTCTAAACACCCAATTTACTCTTGACCAGTGACAATGCAGGTTTCCCTTCCCAGCATTCCCAAGTGGTGTGATGAACGCTGGCCTCAGAGCTTCATCTGTGTCCCTGGAAGCACTGTGCAAAGGTTCCCAGCCTTGATGGGAAGCTAAACAATGTATCTGCTGAGCTGTGGCACAGAGATTAAGCAAAAAACACTCCTGGGGGCAGAGTGAGGCAACAAAATAAATGTTTTCAGGCTACATTATTGTCTTGTCTCCTAAGAAAATATCCCTGTCACATGATCAGGGTTCAGAATTCCAAGCAGATACAACATGTATGGGATTTTAATAAGGTTTGATTTTATCTTAGATGAATAAGACAAGGCAAGGAATTATAATGCATATTTCAGATACAATGGCAATACCATAGTAAAGGGCTCCCAAATTAAAAAGAAGCTTGCTGGGCTTCTTAAAAAATGGAGTAGTCAGATGGTTGCCACGTCATAAATTTTCCTGTCCTCACTTAGCTGTTGAACAATAAAATGATGTTAGAGATATATAACTGTATATACTTCATTAACATGATATTGTCAAAGAACAATAACACAGTTTCTGTGCACATGGAGAGAGGCAAATGAGAAATATTTCCTTTTGTTTTTTTTTCACACTGTCCTTTCTTCCTTCATTGGTGAGCCCAGTTACAAAGCTATGATGTGACTACAAATTCTTAATACTGCTCCCCTGGTAATTTGTACTTGGACATTGTTTTCCTAGGTAGAACTACATTAGGGAAATAATAATGTTTTCACCACCACAAACACAAATGGCTCATGTCTTATATATTCTGGTTGGGATGGTGAAGTCTCAAGGAATTAATTCAGTCCATGAGCAACCCCTCACAACCTCCTAACATAAAAGCCACGTCATAAAAATGCAGTAGATAAGAGACCAGTTTATTTTATTACTTCTTTTTGTTGCCTTAAATTCCAGTAACTGAAGCTGGAAAGAACTGAACTCACAAAATGGCAAATAAGAAATGTTTACCAGACACTACACTAAAGACAGGATCTACCATAAAATATAAGTGGAGTTAGTTCTTGAGCTAAGTTGCCTTTTCCTGTTTAAGATGATGCCTGATATAATTCGGTATGCAAGACACTAGACAACAAAAAGTGTATATTTAAGAGAAATGTGCTGTCACAGGATTTCCAGCTATCATATCTACCTCCCTCTCCAAGCCTTCTAGCCCTCAAAGTAAGTAAGCACAGCTCAGACAAGGGATATGTAAATCACACAGCATTGCTTTGTCTGTTCATACTATGAATGCAAGGCCCCCTCCTTTAGGCAAGTACTGTATACATACAGGTTTCAGCCTAATCTTTAAAAATTAGAAGTTTTTAAAAGTAATTTCCAATCCTGAATATGTCTTTTCTAGCAGCTGAAAGTTACATTAGTTAAGAGTGCTCACCTGTGTCAGGCCAGTGCTGGTAATTGCCGAATACTTGTGGACCTTTGTGTGTAGAAAACTATTTTCAATCCATATTTTCATTCCCAAATGCTTGCTAATTCAACTGAGAGCTCATTTATCTTTGCAGTGCAACCACCACTACTCAGTGACCCAGTCACGCTGCTGAATAGTGTCCCTGAACTAAAGTCATGAGATAACACAGTAAAGCCAGATCACATAAAAAATGAGTGGGATTGTGTCTTAGTAACAAAAAACAGCCTAAGTACTTTTCCCAATAACTTCTGATTACATGGGTTATGCTGACACCCAGCTCATGCACACACCTTTTGTGTTTAGCCTTAGATATACTGTTAGTAAAAGAGCCCATAAAGGAGTTGCCAGTGTGACGGCAGATCGTGCTGTCCTTAATTATGCTGTTTAGGGCTGTCTCTATTTATGTTATTTACCTTCCAAATGAACAGAACGCCAAAATGAAGGCATGAGTAAGACACAGGCAAGAATGAGTTGAACATATGGCAAGAATGGATAATGGATGAGGAAAGGTAGGAAAATAGAATCAGAGAGTAGTTTGAGTTGGAAGGGACCTTTTAAAGGCTATCTAGTCCAACTCCACTCTGCAATGAGCAGGGACATTTTCAGCTAGAAGAAAATGAACGAACATGACGTTTCACAGTTTCTGCAGTTTTTTATCATACTGTCATTATCAGGTGATATATAGTTATCCCCAAATCTCAGTAGCTCTGGAAGAAGGAATTCTAAAGGACATGATAGCAGAATGGAGACTGCGGGAAGGATGAAACACTTGGCAGTGAGTTCCTCTTTGAGCTGAGCTCCAAGTGTGGCGGCAGCAAGGCAAGCCTGTGTTTGTCAACTCAGTTAAATGCATATTCTGTGTAAGAATTCTGTATCACTCCTACTTACTGATTTTTATTTTATTGCATTAGAAGCAAGGATATTAATCTTGCTCCATGCAAGAGCTCTTATATTGCCTTCTAGGACATTTGGAAGTATTGCTTTCAGTTTAAGAACACATTTTTATTTTCAGCATGTTGCTTCCTCCCTGTCAATATTTCAGCTTCATCATTAACTTGTGAACCGTAACTGGTGAGAATCAGCTCTAGGCTGATAAAAAGAATTCGTACATTTCTTTGTCTCTCATTTTACAAAAGTTACTTTTTACTAAGACAGAAGGGTTACACCAAAAAATAATCATAAACTAGATTTACATTTTTACAGTCAACAGAGAATGTGATGCATATATTATAGACCTAACCTAGGTAAAAGGGTATTATATCAAAGGCTTGTTGTCTTCCTTTACATGCAGCCAACTCTGTAGTGGGTTTTTTAGAGCACCATGGAGAATACCCAGCATCCACTGACAGCTTGAAATAACTCTAGAAAATCTGGCTCTTCAAAAAAAAACCAGATCAGAACAAACTATAACAAAAAAAATAATCCTTTTAGGAAATATGATGAGCAAAAGAAGCACAGATAAAGCTATGATCACAACACAAAGGGAGTTATTTGGGATGGAACTATCTCATCTTCTGTGCACATATTGCCAGGAGACAGCTGAGATACTGCCACTACAAGATAAAGTGTAATATTTTTTTTAGGTAGAACTGGTTTACTAAGGCAGGCTCTCCTGTTAATTTTATGTCTCCTGATAAGAGAGACATTTGTCTTCTGATGAGCACAGCTCATTGTTCTCTCTCTTTCATGAGTCTTCAACCCAAGTGATCTCAAGGGCCCTTCTGATCTTAATATTGCAAATTATTTCTTGAAGAGAATCACAAACATTCCTGAGGGCAAGGTATTAAAAAGGTAATATGCCCAACACTCTGAGTATGGGATTCCAATCAAGTAATAAAACAGAAAAGAAAAATTCCTACTCCAATATTTAACATTCAAATAGAAGGTTAATTCCAGTGTAACTCCACAAATTAAAGCATAGGGCAATAAGACAGTAAGGTAATTCAAAAGTATTTTATATGCCAAATAGCAAAAAATCCCCATGATTATGATTTAAAATCTGCTTCTCTTGAAGGCTAAAATAACTCATAGTTCAGTTGTCATGCTTCTACCTTTTTTGCTACTTTCGGACAAGTTCTCCATTGGAGGAGGATGACACAAAAATTACATGGAAATTTTTCTGTGTTCAGAGTTTATATCTGCTACAACCAACATTAGTAGAAGAGGGATCAGCCAACTATAACACATCAAGGTGCTGCTAAAACTGTCACACACCTAAGAAAGATTCTCCTCGAGACCAAAGTGTTTAAGGGGATCTTTATGGAAACACCAGATAAATGAAAATCACAAGAACAAACACAGCCTGTGTAAGATGACTTTAGAAGGACTCTGAACTCATCAGAGGTTTGTACAGTTCATAGTACAAAACTGAGCAGACTCAGAAGGAATTTGTGACAAGTCTTCCAGTGTTATTGCAGAACACTGCCAATTTTATGGGTGTAAACATGAAGATGACTATAATCCCTCTGTTACAGGCAAAACATCTGAGGCTCAGCATTTGAGAAAGCTTTAGATGCTTCACTACATGTCACAGCTGTAGATTTAATTATCACATCACAAAACATGGTAAACTAGATGTGCTGTTTACAGTGAGCTGATGATCAAGAGCAGGAGAATTCGGCACAAGTAAAAGGAAGAAATAATTTGGATAGAAAGGTGAGTAATTGTAGAGCTCCCATATTAACCATTCCAGATGTTCTGGGTGATTTCAGATCTTGTCGATACCATCTACAATCAGCCAAGGGGAGGAGGCTCATTCCCTATGGCACTAGGGGGCAGCTAGGGCTGTCTTGGCTGCATGGCACTGAAGAGGTGGAAACAAAGCCATGCAAGGTTGGTTTGTTTGGGCTAATTTATTTTACTTTTGAGTTGTGGCACACACATTTCCCCCAACGGTCTTACAGTGTACAGGTTAAACAGATTATAGGATGATATTGAGTGTCTTTTACAAAGACTACAGACTGCTCCTAGAAGGAGCTGGAAATGTGGGAATAAACAAGGAGGCTCCTGGATGATATTAGTCCATCTGAACCACTGCAGTTCAATCACGGCTATAATATAATATACATGACTGACCCAAGAGACATTCCAAATCCAAAACAATAATTAAATTAGTAACACACCAAAACAGATAATGTCAGTCAACCTGGGGAATATTTACAGGTTCAGGCTCTTCCATTTTGACTGCAATGGCCTATGAAAAGCATCTATAAGCTGACTAGGAATAAACACAGTATGCAGAGAATACACAATAAAATCAATACCAAAATATTGCAGAGTGAACATCAAAGAACCTTGAAATAGGGTGACAGTTGGATAATTTGTGCAACTGCATTGTGTTCCCAAGTCACTGGTTTCAGCACAAGCATGTACACACCATTCTGCCCCAGAACTCAAGATTATTAAAACTGTTACCTTATTCACACCATCTGCCATTGCTTGCAGTGTTAACTCTCTAGGTCCATCCACAGTCTTCCCATTATCAGTTGGTCCCCAGCTGGCACTATATATATCTATGACTTGAGGCATATGACTGATGGAGGAAGCCTCAATAATGTCTGTCATAAACGGCTGATCGAGCATTCGAATACCTGTAGTTTTAATCAACATAAGCATGAAATATGCATTACCCAGCATAAAATGTATTCTCAGCACTTGCAGAAGGCCCCAGTTACAGGTATTTTAAGTATCTGGCAGTTTCACCCACTCTGCACTTGACATTCCCATTTCAGTAGGGTATGTTTACCCAACAGGATGCCAGTGTTAAACAAATGAAAAATGAAAAAAAAAAAAAGAAAAATAACTTTATTGCTAGTTTTCTAATTACTCCGTATTTTCCACCTACTCTTTGAGAATACTTTAAAAATACCAGAATTCAGCAATCTCAGAAATTCATAATTTAAATAATATCAGTGGCATTTAAAATAATATTTTGTAAGGTAGCAAAAAAGAATAAGGCCCCCCCTCATCTAACTTACATTCAGTTTTGTGTTCACATGTCATTAGTTTATCAAGTACTTTTTTTATTTATTTGAGTGCATCTCCAGAATATAATCAGAGGAGGGAAACATGCTACATAGCAATTTCCTGGAAAAATATCATTCTGTCAACATGCAGACACAATAGCAAAATATAGCATGTGAAGGAAAAAAGTAAACCAAAACCCACTTCCTTTAACTCATCCTGCAGTAGAAGTTATGAGTTTAAATGATGCAATTGCAGGACATGTCCACTTCATAAAACCTTGAAGTGCTGACTCTAAGCAAGCCAGAGTGCAACAGAGAGCAGTGCAAACCCTTACATCCATTGTGCCCCACACATAGGACAGCCATCTGTCACTCGGCGCCTCTGGATGAGACCTAAGTAACCAGGGATTCATTCCAACCTCAATTTGTATCCCTGAGTTGAAGTTCAGCTTTTCCCAATGGTTTAGGACACAGATGAGACAGAAATCAGTAGTACAGTGCCAAACAGTGTGAATGGCAATAAGGACCCTGACTTAGAAGCCAGTGGCTTTTCTATACTCAATAGAAAACCTGCGTGTCAAATACAAGGCTGGAAAAAAGGTAGTATAAATTTCAAATAGAAATCAGACCAAAGCTGGTTTTGATGAGCTAACTCGAGCTAGAAATGATGAAGCCAAACTCAATGTCTGAGAAATTCCTTCCCATACTTATAAAATGTAGATCTTCACAGAAACCACTGTCCTGGTTTAAAAGACAGGTTTCTGCCAAGGAAGGCAGGAACCCTTCCTGGAATAGAAAGATGACCTCCTCCCTCCAAATTATTGTAGCTTCGAAATTATGGGGCTTCCAGGCAAAAATAATGGGAAAAGGAATAACAGCTCTTTACTAGAATATATATGTGTCACAAGACAGATGAGCAGCAACAAAACAATACCAGAAGTTCTCCACCCAGTCAAACCAGCAGTGCGGACCCTCTCTCTGGAGAGAAAGAGGAGGTAGGGGGCCCAGAGGGTCTCTCCTGGCGAGGGCAGGCACTAGAAACTCTCAGTCAGCTGGTGCCTCCTGCAAGCAGTGCGCTCACCAATGGGCAGCAAGGATAATTCTGTAGCAGCACCAAGCCCTCTGAGAAGTAACTCAAAACCACAACCGTCTCTCCTCCAAGCTGGGCAAGGACTAACAAAAATCTTCCCCTTCCCTGAACCATTTAAATGGCATGTCAAGGCACTTGGCTACTGCTTTTGTCTGTTGATCACTGTCCATTCAACATCTCCCTGGCAAAAAATTGGAGGAAATTCCCTAAGAAATCCAAAATTAATTATTTACCCTGAGGAAACCGGGGGACAGAGGGAGCCAAACCATCTTCCAGGGAAAAAAAGAGGTACAAAAAAACCCCAAGTGATGCACTAGATCCTTGTCAACTTCCTGTTCATTCTGCAAACATGGGCTCTGAACCATGACAGCAGAAGACCCTCAACTTTCATGGACTTTCAGTGCCATGGACCACACAGTGGTGTTGCCAATGCACATTGTCCTCAGGCAGGGAAGGCTGGCTGGCATTTCTAAAAAACTTGAGGGGATTTTACTACAAGGTGGACAAACACAGGATTATTTTAGGCTGTTGGTCATCAGAAAAAGTATTCACACCTCTTGATTTTTAAGCAACCAGCTTGAAGTTGTAGAGTTGTATGAATAATATGGACATGGTCCAGACAAAATCTCATGCCTCAATTCAGATTCATTGAAGAGTAACTCTTGAAAGAATAAATTTTGTGGAATGTCTCATCCCTGAAGAAGTTACCCTTACTGAAGAAAGGAGACATTCATTAGACCTGCCCAGTCAGCTCCTCTCAGTGATATTTCTTGTGTAACGGATTAGCAAACATTGCTTGGTGCTCTTCTCTGCTGGAGATTCAGCTTTGTCATGTAGGTAACAGGTGAAATGTAGCCTTCCTCAGATTCTCCTGACAGTACAGTGAAACAGGTTCTGGTCAAGTAGAGCAGACACTGTGAAGCATCTCCAAGAAGAAATGGGTACGTCTGTGCTGATGTCCTGGTGTGGATCAGGAAAATTAAAGTGAAATACATAAGCATCTATCTCTGCCTGCTGTGTCTCATTTCTAATCATGGAACAGTCTTAAGAGAGGGAAAACTGTATTTCTTCAGATTCTAAACTGACACATGGCATGGAGAGCTTAATTCACTCCATGTACTGTATTCAGTATATATGTGCAGAGAAGAGCTCATTAGAAGTAAAAATACCCAACACACCCAAGGTGTGGATGCTGGGTACTAGGTACCACCTGTTTCATTCTCTGCACCTGCTCCTATCACTCTGCATCACTGTTAAAACAGAGGAAACCTACAACCGTGGAGATTTACAGCACTGCAGGGCCTGCCCTGTGAGAGCCTAAAGAGTGAAAGCAGCACGACATTTACCTTTTCAAATGGTTTTTAAGTGCAGCAAGAATTTATACTTTACCTCCTGCAAACTGAGATTTGCCACAAAAGATTCTACAGCTACGCAGGGAAGAAGCACGGAAAATCAGTTTATGAATAGGAGCTGGTATATTGTTGGGGAGGATGAATCAGAAAAACCTTATAAATATGATTGTCTAGCAAAGGATTTTGAGGATATGGAAACCATAAGTGAGTTAGTAATGATAGCAGTTTTCAGCTGTGTACCTGAGAGTAACAATGTGGATGCTTGAAGGCCTCCTTCCTTTGTTTAGATAATGCCAGATGCCACAAATACCAAAGAGCCAGCAGAGGCCCTCTCCAGACATGACAGGAAGGGTCCAAGACAAGGTTTA
>PYHW01009533.1:2574893-2594203 GCA_013186435.1 Turdus rufiventris | reverse complement strand
TTCTATTTTAATTTCCCTACTAAAGAACTGTTATTCCTAATTCCCATATCTTTGCCTGAAAGCCCCGTGATTTCAAAATTATAATAATTTGGAAGGAGGGGGTTTACATTCTCCGTTTCAAAGAGAAGCTCCTGCCTTTCTTAGCAGACACCTGTCCTCCAAACTAAAACAGCAACTTTTTGTTCTTTGTCCATATATAAGCCGCACCTGATTATAAGCCGCACTTTCTGGTCAGGACCAAAATTTTAGTCAAAATGGTGAGGTTTATAATTGTGAAATTACTGTACATATTGGGTCACAGACAATACTGCTTAAAGTTAGCCAGGGGCACCTGGGACCAGAGACAATAACCCCTGCCACATTTGGAATGCCTGAGGTCTTTTCAAAGAGACTTTGGGATGTAACTGTCCCTCTAGGGAGAGTTTACTTTGCAGAAAGGTAAGGATGGCAAACTGGGGCCAACTATAAATACTTGATAGCAGCAGAATCGGTGTTAATGGAACTTGGCAGAACATACTTAGTTTTTCAGAAGTTCCACACTGAAAACAACAAAAGCTACCATTACACACTAAAGCTAAACTTAATTTTCTTTCTTTCAGAGCTAAGTGGTATTTGTCTCCTAAAAAGATCCTTTGCATAAATAAAGCAAGAAAGTCAGCAGACCTTCACAAATTAAAGCCTTAGTTTTTCTCTGACTTTCCATTCACTAATTGGATTCATACTACTTTAAAAGTGTCACATGTCCTTTCTCAAAGTATAACAGAAATCTTACTGAGATCTTCCTTTAGCTGAAAAATTGCATGACTACAAAGAAGGATATCACAGTTCCTAACTCTGTTTAATCCATTCCAGGAGGCCTATGTCTGGGGTGGAAGCACAGCTGCTTCTTTGTTGTGTCACTCTGATAGAACTACAATTGATTTATTTAGAAATAAAAGCAAAAAACCTCATCCAAAACTGAGAGACCATCCAGTCATCCTACATTAGAGATGAAAACCACATCAAATGGACCTGAAATATTTTTTGATAAGCACTCGATCTGAGCCCTCAAGTCTTTCAGAAGTTTTCAAACTCTCAGCACTATCGGCAACTTCTGTCCAAGGGACATTTGGAAATTTCACTGAAAATAACCAAAATAACTTTTGCTAATCCAAGCTAGAGCCTGCCATGGGACAGATACAGAACTCAGGACACTCTTTGTAAAAAACCGTCAAAACATGTTTCCATTCTATGTAAAAAAAAAAAAAGTCAAGGAATTTAGGAAAAGTCACACCTTCTAAAATCTTAAGCCTTTTCTTTTGGGCCATCCTTATTTATACCGTATCTTGAGAACCAGACTTTCTCGTACTGAAAACTGGTTAAGTTCAGAGATAAGTTCAGAAGACACTGAAGAAGGAATAAAGTCTTGGGCAATCACTGTACATTCAGGAGAAGTAACACAACAAGACAGCTGCACTGCTGATTCCAACTTCATAAATACAACAAAACAGATTGCACTGTATGTGGACTTCAACTTCTCCAGCAGCTAGAAAAATGCTATTCCTGTGCGCTATCCTTAAATCAAGGTGTTTCAGAATTTAATGTAAGATCTAATTGTTTTTAAACTGGTCATTCTACACTAGACTGCTGTTCTGACTTCTTTGGCTACAATATAATGAAAAGACTTTTTTCCCTAGTCTTTCTTCTCTCCAGCTTACTCTCTTTAAATTTAGCCAGCAGATGAGAAGCCAGTTTATACTGGTTTGTACTACTGGACTGTCCTAGGACAGCTGACAAAGAGGTATGTAGCCATCACTTACCCAATCAATCTAAAAAATAGTTTTCTGGAGCAGCAACTTCATTTATAAACTATAAACTTTAAAAAATGATGCTCTAAGTAACCTCTAATTTTTAAGCAGTAGTGAGACTGCAGTGTCTACTCTGTGATGATTTAATTTAGCAGAAAACAGACATTCCACAAAGATGCAGAGTTTCTTACACAAGCCAAAGTGAAGGGCAGGCTGCCCAAAATCCATTTACCTGTTAAACCAGTCATCTGTATAGCGGGGATAGGGGTAAGGATCATTGCTGCTGAAGTCGTAGCTGGCTTTGGCATTCTGCAAAACACAAGGAACACAAGAAATCAGCTGAAGAACAGACATGCAGGGCAAAGCGAAACACAAATTTAATGAGAAGCTGAGAATCAATAGCAAACTGACCTCTTCATTCTGTGAGATGTGTATGGACAGAAACCAGTCCCTATTGTGCTGTGCCATTTCCCATTTTCCACACCAGCAAGCCTGGGGAACAATGCTTTCTGGCATGCAAAGCCTCCTGCAGATGGTGTGGTTAGTTGTGAGGTGGTGTGAGGGCTCAGGTAAGTACTGAGGGACTGTTCATCAACACTTACAAGAGTTTTCAGGTATTAAACTACTTGGAGTGGCAAAGCAAAGGTTAAATCCTATTTTCCAAACAGTGGTGGAAGCAGTAAGACACATGGGTCTTCCACAAAATAAGTATTTTTGAAAACTCCATTCATGGTACTACAATAGTCAGATTTCTAAAAGCATTTCAAGAATATAAGAATATGGCTAAGAATATAAATTTCTCAAAAATCAATTGTGAAAACTGCATTAATGGCCAGCATATATAGCTGAAAATCTCTTTGTATATTTTCTCGTTCCTTTGGATGTCTGAACAACTTCACAAATGTGGCTTTCAGGCACTTTTCAAAACGTCATCTCATGTCTCTGCTTTCCATATAAATCTAATTCATTCCTGATTTGTTCTATCAGCAGTTAAAGACACTCAGCAACTTTTTGATCTGAAGCAATAAAAAGTGTCAGAAAGTTGAGTGCCATTCTTCTTTCTCTATTAATGAAAAAAAAGGGTGACTGAACATTAGGCTTTTAAAAATATTCATTAGGCTTTTAAAAATATTTAGCAGTTTCCTCTCAAGTGTATGTTCATTGAGTTTATGTTTTAATAATCATAATAATCAAGGAACAGAATTATGTTAATTCTTAATTAATGTGTACTTGTATTCCTTTTAAGATTTGGCTGAGTATGCTATTGAAGATAATTTGAGACTTGCATGAATAGCTTTGCTCCTAAAAACATTCCCTTTCATCTGATTCTCAGTTCCTAGGATATAGGAATAGACAGTCCATTGGTAGCACCCAAGTCCATGGGTTTTGGATTCAAACCCCTGAACTCCCAAAAACTTGTTCCAGAATGAAATGAGGACAACATTGTCCTTGATACTTGAAGGGCAAAACGAAGTATCTTTCAAGTTATTGTACAGTGGAGTTTTTTTGGGTGGTCATTTCAAAGGCTGGCTGCTTATATTCAGCACAGATAGTAAATATTTTGCAGCATTTGAATGTAGCAGAGATTTTTCAGAATGGCTCCCAAATGGTTTAATGCTGTCATCCAGCTCAGAGATTAATCCCTTTTTGAGATCTCTCCGTATCTCACACAAAGCCCCTGATTTTCAGCCTGAAGATGCCTTCCAAGCATGTCAGCTCAATGCTTCTAAGTCTTTGTGCCCAGGTGTCTGATTAATTTTCCTCTTTTAATTGCTTATACTTATAGCTCTTTGAATGGCATAGTTTTGCATGAGCTAAAAGTAAACAGAACATTAATTTTCAGCCAGGGAAAAAAGGGGGATTTGATAGTTGTCTATAATTCATGAGTTATACAGAGAAGGTGGACAAGGAGTTATTTTTTACTACTTCTCATAATTCAAGAAATTGAAATAACTGAAGAGGAGACTTAAAAGCAGCAGAAAACAAGTACTTTTCCACAGAACATGTAATAAGTTACAAAATTCACTGCCATGTAGATACCACAGAGACATATTGCCGACTTCATATTCACTCAGAACTTATGCTTCCGCTCTAAAAATATTGTACAAATAAGAATTTAAACTCAGTCATAAGTCAACTGTGTTTTATTTTCCCATCCAGAAGAGATGCAGTCCCACTTTGTCTTGGTTTGAAAGACAGGTGTCTGCTAGGGAAGGGAGGAGCCTCCCTTGGAATGGAGAATGTAAACCCCCTCCCTCCAAATTAGTATAATTTTGAAATTAAGGGGCTCTCAGCAAAAAGATAGGAGAACAGGAATAACAGTTCTTTACTAGTATGTACAACAAGGCAAACAAAACAACAACAACCAGAACCAGGAACCTAGTGACAGTCTCCTTGCTGCAGGTACTTCCCCTGGGTGCAGTTCCCGTCACAGCCAGCAGGGGCACTGGTGGCTCCCGGCGGGCAGGGTGGGTGTGATGATTCTCCCGCGCCTGCAGGGGGCGCTGTGGCGCAGGCTCAAGGAGCACACAGTAATGGCAGCTGGGCCCAGATGGGAAGGGATGGAACAGAGAGGCTTTGCTTCACAAACCTCTGAGGCAGTCGATCCCGGTGTCTTAACAGGACTTTAGGGAGTACCAAGCTGGAATGGCAGGAATGAGCAGAAATCCCGGGGCGGTGGACAAAATTGATCAGAAGCTCGGCGATGGTAGCTGGAACAGTGGGACGTCCCAGCAGGGCAGGGGTGCGGGACCCAGCAGCAAAAGAAAGGCAGCTCCTTGGTAGTGAAATTCCTTTTTCCAATCAGCTCGACCATCTTCCTCAGAAGCCCCAAGTGAGTGAGAGAGCAGCTGCCCCTAGTCCCGTCCTATACCTGCCCCCAAATTCTCACGGTATCTCCCCGCTTAGAGAGAAACTCCCAGGAAAAAATAAGTGTATCCAGATGCTACACTCCTCTCCTCCACCTTAGCCACTTTTTTGTTTGCCTTAAGTACCCAGTAGTTAATTTCCTAGCAACTTCAGGGAAAAAAATCTATAAGTAGAAAGAAAGAAACTCAACCCCCAACACACTTACATACCCTAAGCTCAAAGAGGGTCTGGTGAGGCTGACTTTTCAGGACACCATCAAATATGCAAGCACCTTGTACTTGCTATCAACCACTCTTGACTCTAGAATTCCCTTGTGCAAAAATTAAGGCTGAAAAGCCCTTCTAGCTGTGCTGGCGCACCAGTCGTGTTCATAGTTGTGACAAAGGAATTCCAACCTGAATGATTCAGACACCCCCCAGCAAACTGCACAGCCCTGCTGTAGGCCCCAGGTAAAGCAGTTTATGGAAAGGTACCTTTAGGCAGGCTATAAAACAAATTGTGCAGGCACATCTCATTTGCTTAATTTGGATCATGGCACTCAAAGGAAAAAGATAACTAATGCAGTGGGAACCATCCACGAAGGGCAAAATTAAGAAGTCTTGGAAAGAAAACAACTGCTGACTGAGCAATTTATCTTTATTAGGGTCTTCGAGAAAAGACAGTGAATTTCAGCATTGTGAAGGAGCATTTCACTCGCACTATGGAAGCAGTGAAATGGGTAATGAAACAGCAGAGACAAGTACAAATGGACTGCTTCAAGTTCCTAATTCAAAGATCAAATCCAGAAATATCTAAGCCTCAACTTTCATTAATTTTTTAAAGCTTAGACTAGAATTTACCAAAAAATTGCCTTGTACCTTTTAAAACACATGCAGTAAAATCATCTGTGGAAAGAATTCATTATGCAAAATATGACACTACCAATAAATCAGTTGTCCCATGTGTTGTTCAGTACCGTAATAAAATTATGTACCTTGAATAATGCAGTAAGCCAATAAATTTTTGCACAACTTCACAAGGTTCTGTAGCGTAATTCACCTATTATAGTTCTCTTTTTCTCTGTAAGTCAAGAAGTATGCCTATGCTCACATGCTCACCCAGGATACAATTAAAGACAGATCCCACTGGTCACAGGCTGATTCTATTTATGACATTGAAGTCCTGGACTAGATCGGAGGCAGAAAGATACCTTTTGTTTGATTTCTTTGCTGAGAGAGCAAGCAAAGCTATGAACTCAAACTGCAACATATAACATCTCAGGGGAACTGTACTAAAATAACACTGAACATCACGTGGTGGCAACATGAAATTCAGTTTTGTACACACAGGCTTAAATAAATCAAATATGCTCACCAGAAGGCAAAAAGGAGGCAACATGTTTAACCTAGGAGAGGTGCTACAAGGCTTAAAGGTCACGAACAAAAAACAGAGGCACTGTTACTAAATCAGCCATTGTACAATAAGCCTTCTCCTCTTTGCCATGGGAAGCACGTTTTTATTTTGGTTTGGTTTGTGGGGGTTTTAAAATGGAAATAAAAAAAACCCTGTAACGTTTTAAATGCCACTGCCTCTACATGAGCTAATGTACATGTCCTATATTCCTATGTAGCAAATTCAGAGCCAGTTTGAAGACCATGTAAACACCAAGAATATATCAACTACGTAATGGGTTTTGTTAAAAAATATTAACCTTAAAAAGCAAATTCACAACTGGTGAAATCTGGCATGTCTCTCCAGAAACAGCTGCTTTTACCCAGTGCTTATAGGTAAATTACAAAAGTAAAAATACTGAGCCAGACAACACCAGCCAGATCTTGAATAATAAATAAGACAACAGCACACTTCTCTGCTATTCTTCTTTTCAAAACAGCCACAGAATAATAACTCACAACATCATTTGAAATTGATGGAGTTGTGTCCTAGGTCCAGATTAGTACCTGAGGTGCTGTAAGCCCTCCTGGTATTCCAGGTCCAGGTATTCAGTATGGTCTCTACTCGGTCACAGAATGAGAAAGTAAAGAGCTCACCACAACAGTGATTTAATTTCGTAGGTATTACTGAAAAAGCCTTCAATTTCCTCAACAATCACCAAGTATCTGGGATTAGGTCAAAGGAAAAACTAGTGGAATTACTGTCAAAAGAAGACAAACTGACTGCAAACAAGTTGCTACTGCTTAATTTACAGCAGTAAAATAGTTGAGATTACAAGAAGTAAGAATTCTAATAATCCAGCTTCAGAGTTTATAGGAAGACAGGTTGGCCTGTCCTCTACCTCTTATCTAACAACTTATTTTGCAATGTTGAAAGTTTTTCACTTCTTAGGTTTAAACACAAACAAGAAAAAACAGTTGAAAAAAACATGGAGTCTCACTTTAACATTTGCATTTATCTTCATTAAGGTAGCATTATTTTTAAAGTTACAGTTATGAAGAAAAATAGCTTGTATGAGGTCATATCAGATTGTGTTCTTTTTCTATATTAAATAGATTTCTTTGACAAGTAACTGATGATCCTCTCTACATTTCACTTAGTGCTACAATGTCACACAATCACTTATTTTCCTTTTAGCACAGTAATGGCCTTCCTATTTCCTCTGCAGGCAAAATGAGAAAACCAACATTAGTTACCCTGCTGGCTCATGCTCTCCAGCATCTTTTTACAAAAAGAGTGCAGAAAGCACACTTTTTATTTCACACAGGGTAAAGCAGATGGGCAGTACAGTAGTGCTGTATACCACCCAAGTAGATCTAAGCACAGATATTTCCCAGCTGTGAAGAAATGGAAAGAAATCAGAAATTGACTCTTAGGTACCAAGACTGTCAGGTATTTTCCCAGTGAAAAAAATGAAAGTGCAAACACATTCAGTTAAATGCCATCTAACTCTGAGTGATTGCTAATGCTTAGCTCAGAGCTGTATAGTCAAACAGGACCAAAACAATGGAAATCACAAAGACTCAGAGAAAATGTTAGGTTGGGCAGAATTTTTAAGAGGTACAGAATTCTTTTTTTCCAATCAATTTCTTAAAATAAAGCCAGCTTATTGAACTACCCTCCATTACTCTCCCCTGCATCCTTACCTGACATAGGAAAAAAGAACAAGAAATTAAGGCAGGCATGAGACTTTACTAAAAAGAAGCAGCCAAATGAACTTCCATTTATAATAAAGGCACTGCCTCATGCTTCACCTCTTGGCATTCTTAGCCTGCTCCACAATTATCAGGTTGATGGGGAGAAAACCTGAAGCACATCACCAGCTATTAATTGCTCAGAGCCAGAGTTCTGAAGGTAAAAGCAAGTTAACCTGCAGAACTGAAACCTATTTCTGCTCACCAAAACATTTCTTAATTTTCAGAGGAGGTGTACAAGAACCTTTAAGCTGTACCTACAACACACCAAGGAGGTACGTTCATAGGGAGTCATAAGGCTAAGGCGATAAAATGAGTAGAATAAAAATAAAGCAACTAGTTGCTGTTAAAGATTTTCAGGGCAAGTAGCAAATTTAAAGTCTTGGATTATGGAGTGAATTCCTTGCTTTCTTCAATTCAGGGAGATATGAAAAGGGAAAAAAAGGCATATAAATTGGTAGAGAAATATGAGTCCTTGGATTATTTCATTATAATAGGAAATACAAATTGTGCAATGACTTATACTGAAAAAAACTGAACACACTTTTCATCTAGTTTTAGCGTTTTATTAAAAAACCGGCCCACATTCCCCTTCCAATGCATAGTTTTCCCCTTCAGATACTTTGATTGTGCATTAGTGTTGGGGGTTGGTTATTTTTTCTTTTCTTTTCCCCTGTCCTCCCTCTCTGGAATTTCTTCCCACTGACATATTAAAATGACTAGCGACAGGGGGAGAAGACTCTCAGTCCCTTTCTTGGAGTCTTTCTCTTGCAGGGCTGGGGGGGAGGAGGCAGGGGGTGGGGGGAAAACTGCGAAACTGGGGGGGCAGGTAAAGGAAAGTTGTGGGCAGCTGCTGCTCTCTCGCTCGTTTGGCTTGGAGGAGAGCCCCGCTCTGCCACACCAACCTGCCTTTCTTTCCTGGGCTGTGGGATCCCCTGCTCAGATGCCCTCCAACCTCCACGCACCCGGTTGGAGCACCGGGACCGACCAACCCCGAGATCCATGAGCAGTGTATTTCCTCCACCCTTCCCATCCAGGACACAGGCACATCACCCCCAGCGCCCTCCAGCCAGGTGTGATCACCGCACCTCCCCCTGCTACCGGGAGCTGGCCGGCGCTGCCTGCGAGCGGGATGGTGACTGGACCAGAGGGAAGAGGGGGTGTTGGAACTGTTACTGAGTTCCTGTTCTGTTTTATTGTTAATTTCCGAGCTGTTGTTGTTTGCCTTGTTATAAACACACACATACCAGTAAAGAACTGTTATTCCTTACCCCATATCTTTGCCTGAGAGCCCCTTAATTTCAAAATTGTAATAAATTGGAGGAGGGGGGGATTTGCACTCTCCATCCCAGGGAGGGCCTCCTGCCTTTCTTGGCAAATACCTGTTAGTTTGACCTACTGAGGTTGAGACTAACAGAGGTATAAAGCTGGCAGTAGAGAAATTAGATCCAAGCCCATTATTTTTAGTTATGTCCCTGTAAGAAACAGCTGACAAGTCCATCACTACATCAAATATGTGCTTGCTGGGCACTGAGCTGCAGTAAAGGTTGTGTTTGCAATGTTTTGACGGCAGCCAGCACTTAGAAATTTTTGGAGGAATAGAGCAGGAAGGGAAGGGGAGCTAAACCACTTTGCTCCTGCCAATGAGCCCAACATCTAGCAAAATCTGCCATGGGCTCTTCTTATCAGACATAGCAAGATCTAGATCCTATCCAGCATCAAGGTCTCTTAAGCAGCAAATGGGGAATAAGGGAGAATTTTTTCGATCATTGTAAGAAAATCTATAGCTCAGAGGCTGCAATACAAACTCAGCAGTCCTTCAAGTCCAGTCATTTAGCATGACATGGTCTGTCTGGCAAGGAGTGGTCACTCATGCTGTGGTGGATGATCAGCAGGCACTGGCACTCACATTACAGAGTCCACAAAAGATGATAATTAGCAGCAATGCTCTGAGCAAAGGGCAGGAATTCTGAACTTGTGGTTGCAATGGCACTCAGAAAACAAATATGGGAGGGTGTTAAAGATGACCACTTCTAGAGGCTATACCAACTTATTGTTACAGAACAGCCGAAGTGTAGCTCTGCAAAGAGGGAAACCAAAGTGACTTAGGTGGTTTGGGGGGTGGCCTACAACAGAGAGACCTGGTCCATGTGGGATATGGAGAGGGGAGGACAGGGAAAGCTAGTCTGGTGATGCGGAGGAACTGAAAGTGAAAGCGGACAAGACAAAAGACTGGTTGGGTATTTTCCTTCTCATGAAAGGCTTCTCAGCTGACAAGAGAAGAGAACTGTTAACAACCACACAGCTGGTGCTTCACCTAAATTGCATGAGCATGAGAGACAAATGAACACATCAAAATGACATTGTAGATGAAGCAAAACAAGGTGAAAATTTCAGAGAAGAGATTAAAATAATGTAATGCAAACTATTACCTACATTTCTTCTGTAACAAAAAGCAAGCACAGCTTGATTTAAAATTCTTAGAGTTAAAAGGTCTTGAAGACCTATTGAGTGTTATTACAGTTGTAAGCTGATAGCATCCTAGGGGAGAATTATAATGTGACTAATACCTGTCAAGACATGCTGGGCTCTCAGGGATTTTAATGCACCAATTTAGATGCTTTGGCATTAATTAAAGTTTGCATTGCTTATTCCATGTGGAATCAGCTAAATACAAAATTACAGAGAGAAAAGGTAGAATCTTCAGAATGTGCTCATGTAAATCCACGCATAATAAATTTTTCAAGTGTTTAAGATTTAAACAGTACATGATCATTCAGGTTCTTCTTTTCAAGATTAGTATATTTGATCATAGCTAACATTTTCTGTAATATTAATTACTGGATGTTTAAATTTAAGAAGTGTCCTAGACATCATTAGATGACTGACAGAAAGATTCACAACTACATCTATCAGACATGGTATCACGGTTGACTAATCCTGCAAATCAGTTAAATGCCAATGAATTAAAGTGATTTAGTTTCTTACTAGAAGGAATTCTAAAAAACATGTGCTAGCATTGAAATCATAAAGTCCTTGAACACAGTACAGTCTTCATCCTCATCTTCGTACATTTTTAAAGAGAGATTCACCTCATTTAACAAAAGTCAAAACACAATTTGCCTGAAAAACATTTCCAACTATTCCCAATCTACATCAATGCTTACAAGTAAGGACAGCACAGGGAACATGTGACTGAGGTATCCACTACCATACACATTTAAATTTCACAAAGTAACAGCTATACAGTACTGGAAATAGCTGAAGTTTCATCAAATACAAGCTCGTGTTCCACAGGAAAACATATTATCCCAGGCAGTCATGTTTCCACAGCCCTTAGTATCATTATTTTCCCTGCTGAAATCTGTGTCTCTTACTGTAATGCTTAAAAAAAAAAAAAAAAAAAGGCAACGTACAGTAGAATGAACATTAAAAACTTGCTATTTACATGTTTTGTCAAATTGCTGATTGTAACACAAAAACTACAATTGACTTCAATGTGGCCAGCATTTTATTAGACATTGTGCACTGCTATTCTGTTGCCTGATAAGAGATATTCATTATGCATATTCTATTGGGAATGAAACAGAAATTATGAACATTTTACCTAAATCAAAGCAATCTGCAATAAGGCAGGTGTTTAAAAATATCTTACCTACCCACATAGCTGCCAAGAAGTAAAATATTAATATGGAGAACATAAATGCATACAACTAAAACCAAACAATGCAAAGCAAACAACCATGCCAAAATTAAGTACCAGGATTGTACTTAATTTCACATTAACCAAATTAATTTACAGGTACGGTGAAGGAGAGGTGTTTAAAGTATTGGAGAAGCGTATTGGGGGTTGGTTTTTCCTTTCCTCTTTGCCTGAGGAATTTTTTCCCATTGACATATTAAGAAGCACTGATGGCTAGGTCCTTGGGGGCAGGGATGGACCTCCCCATTTTTTTGGGAGTTTCTCTTGTGGGGAGGGGTGGGAGGGACAGGGACACCACGAGATTAGAAGCAGGTAAAGGAGGGTGGGGGCAGTTGCCGTCCTTGCTCACTCTTGGCTTTGGAGGAGGAGCGCTGCTGCTAACACTGCCATTCCAATGCTGGGAGCTTTTTCTTCTTCTGCTGTTGGATCCCGCACCCCTGCCCTTGCTAGGACACCCACCCACTTCAGCTTGCTATTTCCAAGTGTCCTGTTGGAGCACTGGGACTGACACTGCCCTAGGGTTCGTGAGCAAAACCTCTCCTCCACCCTTCCCATCTGGGACACAGCTGCCATCACCCCCAGCGCCCCTTCAGCTGAGCAGGAATCATTGCACCTGCCCTGTCCGCCAGGAATCTGCCAGAGCTCGCTGCCAACTGTGACGGTAAGTGCATCAAAAAGTACCCGTGGATGAGAGGGTTCCTGTTCCTGTTCTTTTTGTTGTTAATTTCACAGTTGTTGTTTTTGTTTGCCTTGTTATATGTATATTAGAAAAGAACTGTTATTCCCATCCCCATATCTTTGCCTGAGAGCCCCTTAATTTCAAAATTATACTAATTCAGAGAGAAGGATTTACTTTCTCCTTTTCAAGGGAAGACCCTGCTTTCCCTAGCAGACACCTGTCTTTTGAAACCAGGACAAGGCCATTGTGATTTCACAAAAGAAAGGGCACTACTTGTGAATTACAGGTCTCCTACACTCATTCGCTTTGCAAAACTGGCTTATCCAGAGGGCTTGGCCAAAGCTCTCCTTTAAAACCAGTTGAAAGTCCAGTAGTTAAGAGTGGGTTTGTGACTCTCCTTGTCAAAATCACTACTGGGCCCAAAAAACTCTCACTAAACCCCATCAAATTTTAATGAAGCTTTGTGAGGGAATAGTATTCTCCACATGCACCATCTAATTCAGACTTCCCTGGTGATACTTTGGTAACCAAAAATATCTACAGCATGAATTTTAATATTGCATCTAAATGTTGGTGGATATTCAGGGATTTCCACACTGGTTAGGGTCTTAAACAACACCAGCAGCTACATAACTCTTCTTTGAGATACAGAAAACAAAGGCTTTCAAATAAAAAATCATTAAAAATTGTTTGGGCCATTTTCGATACAAAATGTATTACTTTCATTTCGGGGAAAGGAAAGCTCTTTTCTTCAATTTGTTGAACTTGGTTTTAAAATTACACGGTGTTCACTGCCTCCAGGGACCATGTGTCTGACTCTCTTCTCCCAAGTGCACCATGCACCAGAGTGGGATTTTGTTGCTGCTCTTTTAATTCAGCACATTCCGGATGTCAAGTATTTTAAATTAGGATCAACTGATCCAAAATAAAAATATTTCACTTTCATTTTCCCATGGACACTTTAATTTTATAAAAAGGCTTACTTGGAGAAACCCTAGAAAGAGGCACAAGCCATTTCCAAAAGCACCAGCCAGAACTGATGCAGAAGTGTCTGTCTTCTGCTCTTTTATCCTAGTACATTTCTCATTTCAACAATCTTAATTTACTTTCCACAGATGATGCCTTAAGCAAAAATTAATACTAGTGCTTTATGATTAAAGCAATTAGCCACCTTGCACTTTCTCAGTGTGCAACTGATTGACTGCATTGATTATAGAGAAAAATAAACACTGCAGACAATGAGTGGTAGTTAGCTTACAAAGTGTCTTTCGCACAATCCCACATTGCTTGCACACCAGGCATGCACTTAACTTGAAAATTATCACTTTCAGGTGGATAAAGGCTGTTGATAAAATTTCTGCCACAATCTGCTTCAAGAAATTGCTGAGACAGAATGAAGCTTTTACCAGGATGTAAGGATGGATCAAGTGGTAAACGTGAGGCTGACTGATGCCTTAGCAGCCAAAACTGGTGGCCTCCTGTTTGGCTGTTTATGCTGCTCAGGTGGCTTCTGGCAGCTCAGGGGCTGATTTTAGTATTTAGAATATGATTACTCAGGACATGCATGACAATAAAAAATTAGAAGTTACTGGGAAAATAATGAAATTCTCTCTTTCAGATGCTATTTTTTTCTGTTATTCTGCACAGGATCAGCTTCTGGACTCATTTTTATGTTCTGTGCAATCTGTTGTTTTTTCAGTGCTAGCAGAAGGATGTATTGTGAATTTTTCCCAAGGTTTGGTTGATAATTTTTAGTTTTTATGGTAGTATTTATTTTAGAAAACCTATTAGCAAGAACTCAACTCCAAAGCAACACCAAAAAACCCAAAAGAAACCAATTAACCCCAAATCTAATTAGTGATGTGCTGAACCAAGTTTATTCTGTTCTTTATTTTTTATAATAAATGCCTTTTGTAACATTATAATTAAAATATATGCTAGCAATGATGGACAGCACATAAGAGTTTGTCCATAAAATACCTTTAATGTATCAGAAGTAAAGGTTTATTGAATTTAAGTGTTTAGTGCATGTGCTCAATAACCCTTTGAAATACAGTAGGAAATGCAGTGTAAGTGTCTCAGCATCTTTTGAAAATCATGTCATGGGAATCAGATCTCATAAAGCATGAAATCATTGCCTGACATTAGGTCAATATGAGCCTGACTCTCCTATGGTTTGTGTTTATGATCCCTGAGGATTCCCTGGGTTCATATTAAGTGCAGCGACACTGGGAGCTTTTGAATGTCTTTAGAGTGTTTCCAACAAATTTTGCTCCTGGAAGGGTAACATTTTTCTCGCCACCAATTACATGTGGACTCTACTGGACTCAGAAAAAAAATCAGCTAGGATTTTGAGGTGAGGGGTGAGGAGTCACCAAGACCAATGTAGTGTGAAACAACTAATGTCAGTGGAGCTTTGTCAGCTCTACAAAATCCCACAACTAGGCTCCAGAGATTTTTAGTAGAGATACTGACGGTTTGTACTGGTAAATCACTGTGATCAGGCTCATGGCTACCAGAACAGTTTGCTGGTCCTTTTTGTGGTGTGCAGGAAGGCGAAATCATATTCAGAAATCCATGGTAATGAAGGTAAAACAGACTTTCTCAAAGTAAGGAGATCCTTCCTGCTGTTGCTACACTTTGCTGCACACATTGCAGTGTGAAATTTGTTGTCTGTACTATTTCTTATTCCTTTTATGGCTGTAAAGATTATTAAATGATGTCTTTGTTTCTCTAGCAAACAATAGCAAATGCAGCTCAGAACAGAAGTGGAACATTTCCCTGCTTCACTGCTTATGTGATTAAGATAATTATTCCAAAAGTATACTCCCACTCTCAGCAAGGTGGGGGGAGCTGTTAGGGTATTGGCTGGAGACAAGTTATCAAAAGTTATGAGGGAGAGACTGCTTTGTGTTTGGAGAAGATAGGTAAGACCATCTGCTGTTCACACTGAATGAGAAATGGTAGATGAGCGAAAACTTTGACTAACCCTGAGGTAAATCCAATAAGTCTTCCCTCATTCCTTACATAGTGCCTTTCCTGCATACAGTTTGAGTGACAGCTGGCAAGGACCTTGGAAGATAAGGCTGCACCATAAGGACTCTTAGTAGAGAAAAGAAAGGAGAGGAGGTTTGGGGAAGGCCAGCAATGAAGCACTGCTCAGGTTGATGCTTGTTTGCACATGTTACATATGTGAAATTCTACAGAGTTCAAAATCTTTTAAACTGCTATCTATTACTAAGAATTGCTGCTTGATTCTCATTCTACATGTGTCAGTACTTTGTGAAAATGTTACCTACTCATATAGTCACCTCCAGTTTTCCTACAGTGTTTGTCTTGTTCTTTCTCTCTCCCTAGGATTTTTGAAACGAGCATTCAGAGCTTCAGGCAGAGTTCAGAAACTGAAACCAGCAATTTTTTATTCCTGGCCTGAGTCTCTTGGTGGGATCCTAATTTTTCTAACTATTGCTGATCAGGGACAAACCCACTTATAGGAGATGATCAGCTCCCCACCCACTGCTCTAAGTGAAATAATGCTGCTACACTGACCTTCACCAGCAGACAGCGGCCAAGGATAAAATACCACAATAAAAAACTGATATCAGAGAGAGCTCAGCTTATGTTTCTATTTGTGGCACAACAAATCTCCATTTGCTTAGTTTTTTCTTTAAAATAGGTTGCTATGTCTATCCCCAGCACATTTTTCCCCTTTTAATTAGACATATCTCAGATGTAGCCCCTGTAACTTGTCTTTTCTTTCTCAGTCAGATCTTGTATCTTGTAGAAGTCAGTCCTGAACATGCTGGATTTATATGTATAGCATGTTTTGAAAGCAAACCATGGTGTACGTTAGGCCCCAGCTTTTTAATTATCAGTTCATAATGAAGGGCTTTCTTTGCAGTGAAAAAAATAATTTCCTGAAGGTTTCCAAGGTTCCCTGCAGGGTTTCTAAGGCTTGGAAGAAAATACAGATCATTCGACAATGATTCTCTCCACATTTACAATGCAGAATGGAAAATTCCAGCTTTGCCATAACCCCCTGATCCCAGAAAAGCAAGTATCTATACGGCAGCAAGCTGGGAGAGCAGTCCACCCACACCATGATCAGGCACATGTCTTTCCATGTATATAAAGAGCATTAAAACCAGAAATGGATTATTCAAGCAATAAATCTTTAAAAACTACAAAGAAAAATATGGATGGAAGTGCCCTCCACATGATAGGTCAAAGTTCAGTAGATGTAAGAGAAAATACAAAGTTTTCTTCTTTAGAAAGACCTTTCTCTTCCCTGACCCTGCATTTCATTCAAGTCCTAATCTCCATTAAACTATTTAAGCAAGAAAACCAGAAAGTCAAAATCATAAACTGAGCTAACAAGGCCATGGTTTTGCACTTGAAAATGCTCAACTACCAAACCTACCACCTCTGATAGAATTTCCAATTGCTCCAATTTTCTAAGCAAGATGTACAGACACTGCCAGGGTATGCAGGTTTTAATACAATTGAGAAACTTTTTATTTCCTAAAAATAAACAACAGAACTTCAGAGAAAGCTGCACCAAAGCACAGATATAATGAAACACCAAGAATATGGCACAGGAGTTGTACAAAGACGACTATAATTGCTATGCCAGCCTAAATTGCGTTAACTACTCACTCCTTACTCACTCCTTGAGAGACTAGTTTCATTGCATTTTTACATCTAAACTGATCTTTTCTTCAGCAGAATTTAAGTCCTCATCTTTAGTTCATACCCAAATTACTACCTACTGGGAAAAAGGTCCCCATACAGCTTTGCAGGGAGAGACAAAGTACAGGTGAACCAAACCTGCACTCACTCTGCTGTGGTTGGGTGAGGGAGGTAATGGCAGGAAAGAAGGAATCAACCCTGTCCTTAACCAGCCACCTCTCAAAGTGCTCTGACAGCCTAGGATTACAGACCTCATGTGGTAAGTCCTATTTTTTAATTTCAGTATTAAATCCTGGAGGTCTTACCTCCTTCATGATCTTTTGGATGGATTTCTGCTGCTCCTTTAATGATTGTCTTACCAACCACCCATTTGCTTCTGTATTTTGTATTAGCCAGCTAATCTCTTTTCCCTCCACAGCCTGATCACTGCTACACTACAGAACTTCTCCTCACTTGGACAGTCACTCCTGCACAAATCTTTTCGGATCCTTGTTGCAAAGTCAGTCTCCTCACAAGTCTTCCAGAACTGGCACTAAAGTTTTCATGACCCCATGTCCAGACAGTTTTTCTTCCGATTTTTATCTCAATATCTCTTAACTCTCAAATTTCTGTCCAGCTCCATTATTTTAGGATTTCTACCATCATGTCTGTGCGTTGTCCTTCTCTGTGTCATTTTCCATTGATTTCCACAATACTCACTATTGCCACTCTAAAACCAATATATTTCTGCTAAGCCTGACAAATATTTATCCATCAAATAGAAAATATTTTGGAATTAAAAGAGAAAACACTGTATTACAGCAGAATCTAGTTTTGGTTTCTGGGCATGATCCTAGATTCACTGTTAACAACAGAACTGTTTTATCAGGAACTGTGCAGACTTTTTTCCTTATGTATTTGGAATATGATTTTTAGAAACAGAATTATCCCACATACTTTGTCTACACTTGCTCCTGAAAAGTGAATGTAGAGCATGTGCTTTGCCCGCATCACATGCTAGAACATACACAGAGCACAATTCCTGCAAAGAAAAAGGCTGCCTTTTAAAAATTTCTTTATATGTATTAATTTATGGGAACATCATACTGAATTATTTCACCTGGGGGAGTATTCTGCAGACAGAGCACAGGGTTTAATTAGCTGCTATTAAGCCAGTTCATAAGGTGTGAACCTGGCTAATCTGCATTCTGTGGTCAGCTGTTGCCCAAATTTCTTCTCCAAAGCCTTCTATAGATCTTCTATATCCACTTATTATCTGCCAAATGTGCTTTGCTACTTGCAACACAAATAGGTTTTCATCCTGTGTGCTATTGTGGTCCAAATGGCATGTATTTAAAAATAATTGTCTTCCTCATTATGGAGCTGTTGTATCCAAGTTGCTGACATTTTTTTCCAGAATCTCCAGCTCACCTTGTTCCTCTTTTCATTTAATTGCAATTGCAAACTCAACCACACTGCTGAAGCAGCTCGGGCTTCCCCCAGGAAGGGACCTGAAGGCACCTCGAGATAGGAATGCTAGTGCCAATGGCGCGTTGGAGCGAGACATAGAGTTAAGAAATGCAAAAATGTTCTAGTCCAAAGGTCTGAATCCTGAGGTAGATTTAAGGAACAATTAATTTGCATAGCATGTGCTGAGAATACACAATCTGCCCTGCATATGCTTTGAAGCACTGGATCAAAATACCTGTTATAAAGGAGTTAAACTGTTCCTGAGGGTTTCAAAGTCTAATATATGCCTTGACACAGCCCACAGCTCCATGGCCCTCCAAGTAATAGGGCATTCTGCATCTTAATAGCAGGACTTAGAGAATATTCATGTTACTTATTTCTGTCCTGAATCCAATATTGCAAGTTGGAGATTATTTAATGCGACACAAGACTGTCATTCCTCCACAAAGACCCTTATCACATTTCCATTCCTTGCACAGGCAGTCCCATTTTTGCTTCTTTCAATGGGAAATGTATGATCACTGAGATCAAGAGTCCAGCTGTACTGCTGTTCAACTCGCTGTTTAAAATTTTGTAGCAGAGGGACTATAATAATAATAAAATCCACATGTTACAGAAAAAGTCAGCATGAACTTACATAGTTTGATGCAAGATCTGGATGCAGATAATCAATTCCTGCAATGACAGAACAGAAACCAAAGGTTAAGAGTTTAAAAAAAAGAATTTCTAATGATCACAGAGAAAGATTCCTTTACAACCAGAGGAAAACAATCATGTCAAATACTGCAACTGATTGAAATGACATTTCAGTTTTTAAATGTGGATTCTCAATCATTTATGAAAAAAATCCAGATGCCATTTGAAAAAGTGAGCTGAATGACAAAGTTTAATATTTTGTAGACTAGATAATTTTTATTTATAAAGATTACAGTAATTTCACGACTATAAGGCGCACCCTTTTGACTAAAATTTTCCCCCGAACCCGGAAGTGCGCCTTATAGTCCGGTGCA
>PYHW01009533.1:2552722-2567428 GCA_013186435.1 Turdus rufiventris | reverse complement strand
TGCTAGAGCAGCCTGTCATTGAAGGACTGCACCCCATGGAAGAATGACCCATGCTGCAGCAGTTTTGGGAGGACTGCTGCCCAGTGCATGGACTCACACTGCAGCAGTTTGCAGCAGTTGCTCATGAGATGGACTCAGGCTGGAAGTTTGTGGAGAACTTTCTCCTGTGGCCCCCACACTGGCACGAGGGAACAACAACTCTCCCTGAGCAACAGAAGAAACCACAGGTGATGAAATGACCATAATCCCACTCCCTGTCTCCTTGCACCACTGGAGTAGGAAGTAGAGCTGGGAAGGAGAGAGAGGTGGGGGGAAGGTGTTTTTTTTACTTTTCATAATCCTGCTCTGACTTTGTTAGTGTAATAAATTCAGTTCATATCTGTAATTGCATCCTGTTTTGCCCATGATGTTTGATGAATGATCTCTCCCAGTCCTTATCTCAACACATGAACCCTCCTTCACTGTATTTTCTCACACCTGTCCAGCTCTGGAGAGGAGTGAGAGTGGCTTGGGCAGGTACCTGGTATCTCACTAGGGTCAACCCATTACACGCAGCAATGAATAAAACTGTTGCCTTTTGTTGCAACAAAGTTGGATCCTTCTTCTCAATTTCAAACTTTCTGAGCCTGTTTTGTGGCCCAGAAAGCACAAGGAGGGACATCAGGCAGCTTGTGAGTGCCACTGACCATCCAATTCTTACTAATAAAATGAGAACTGCTCTCAAGTAATCTAATGACTTTCAAAGGCTCTCATGGATCTCTCCATACCTAGCAACAAGTCCGTGTTGCTAAACGTAGGTGTTTCTGGAGGATTACTCATAACTTCTCCAAGTGTCTCTTCTATTTGTATCCATTAATCCCTGGGGAGTGTTTTGTACAGAAACTTACCCTATAGCAAAGACATAGCAGCTGCTACAGCATAAATCCTGTGTTAGAGCACAAATCCTTAGAAACTTGGAAGTTTATCAACACAACTTTCCCCACCACTTCTAAGAAAAGGACAGATGAAGAATTCAATTTTTTTTTCTATTTCAAAGATTTCATTAAAGAAAAAATGCATCTCTTTCCACAAAATGCGTGTAACACCTCTTGGTTTATGTATTTTTAAATGGTTCTTTTAATGATAACAAGCACAAGACAGCATGAGAATTGCTTTGGTTTCTAGGAAATAATGTTCCCTGCAAAACAGATCTTTTTCATTGCTTGTTTTTCATTATCCTGCTTTTACTTTTTTGTTTTATTACTAGTTAAAACAATGTCACTGGATATCAAGGACCTGCTGGGGCTTTTTATTATTATTATGCTCGGATGTTCTGGACCAGTTTCAGTTTTACACTTTCTGTAACCAGCCCCATTTGCCTGCCCAAACACTTCTAAGTTTACATAGATCATCATCAGATACTAAAACCTCTGGGCACTCATGCTGTCCCCAGTGATCCCTCTTGGCACATCTTCTCATTTTTACTTGACTCCAGCTTGTGTTCCTTGAAGTTCTTCTCCATCCCTCTAAACTTGGTATTGCAATGTGTCACACTTCTGGGTGAACAAAACAGGAACAAAACTCTGTACAAGAAACTCTAACAAAATACTTACTGATTGCATTCTGCATTAATACCTGGTATAGCTGGGACTGCTCATTAACTTCTCTGCAAAAATCACAGAAAATCATAATACTAGTGGTACAGCCTTTTAGGAAACCACCCCAAAAGTTCATCAATCAGACAATAGTAAAACATGAAGCTGAACAGCCTGAGTTCAAATGTTTCACACAGGCAAATAAAATTTCGTGATGAAAACACAACTTAAAGGATTCCAGTTTCAACCTAGTTCATATGTTTTTTTAAAAATACACAAAAACTACCTTCCTTCTGCCTTTTTTGTGTGACCTTTTGATTCCTGATATTAGTTCAGTTCTTGGTAAATAAGGAGCTTTTGAAAATAAAAGAAGGGGAAAGGAAATCAATAATTTTGTCCATTTAGTAGGCCTCTCACAGTTCAGTGACGTTCAGGAAGCAGAGAATAAAGAGACAAGGAATCAATGTGTAAGAGGAGACTGCAGATCATACTCAAGCTGCTCAGCTAAACAATCAATAACTCCTCTAGCTTCTACTTTGAAATGCAAGTGAGCTGGTCAAGCTGCACTGTAAAATCAATGCTGAGTATGGATAGTCTACAATGAAAAATGCCAGTTTGGTAAAACAGAAATGTTCATGGGATCATGCCCTCTTTGACAAGATTTTTTTTTGCCCCAGGACAGAATTTATTAAGAGAAAATGCTGAGACAGAGGAAAAAGCCCTGCATATCTTGACATTGTGTGTACTGCCCCAAGAGCAAGCAAATTAGCTCACAGTTCTACTTTCTCTTCAGTTTGGCAGGAGGGGCATATCAGGATCTATACTATCACAGGTGCTGGCTATTCTCAGAAATCTGTTTCAAATTTTTTTTTCCACTGCTTAGACGAGGCAGCATGAGAGCAAGAGCATTTCTGAAATCTTAAGAAGTTTCCAAAGAAATGTCAAACTGCTTCTTATTATTCTACATAATACTATAAAAGACAAATAAATTATATTTTCTTCAATGTCTTCTTGCAAGACAGCAGGACAGTCACTTCAGTGACAAAATCAAAGATCTCTGTAAGAAAGAAATTCCCTGCAGTTGGGCTATAACTATACATTAGTCTTTCCAGTAGATATGTAGAGACTGCAAACCACAGGGACACTTTATCAGCAGGTTATGGGTAAATTTTGCACTTTGCTCTCTCACCAGTTACATGGATCAAAAAAAAGACCCCTCATTCTGGATATAAACAGCATGCCTGGTGACAGAAAAGAAAATTGGTCCTTGTATATAGGTCATTATCAACTGCAGATCTTACCTAACTGCAAAATTAAGAAAACTGTGACTTGCAGAAACTTTGTCTTACATATTACATATCTTTGCCAAGTACTGCAGATATTACTTTCTTAAAACATTATGCTTGGAAAAAAGCCAAACCTGTGTTCTTCTTCCTCAACAGTAAAAGTCTTTCCGTGGAGTGATTTTTACTTAATACAAAGAACACCATCAATCTTTGAGGTGATAACCAGAGTAGGTCTAAGTGATACTTGTACCCTCTCTGTGGTATAAAAAGGGTTTTAGTTTAAATGGGAATTGGGCCCAGATCACACTTAAGATTGCAAACCTTTTGGCTGTGTCATTGCAATACAAAGAAGATAAATGCTCATATGATGCTGAATCTTCTAACTTAATTATTCTCTCTGTCATCACTTACAACTTTGGACCATTTCTTATACCCCTGGGCAGTCATCCATCAATTCCCTCCTACTCCAAAACTCACTGATCCTATAAGGAGATATGTACTGCACAATCCACCTTTATATAACCTCCTCTTTAGTGATTCCATTAGTACAGTAGCTGCTTCCACACAAGCAATGAATATCTGATACATCCCAAGAGAACAGGAGTGTTCACAGGCTAAAGATTTCTCTAACTGTTGATTTTAAGTTAATTTATTTTACAAAGTAAGTCTTCAGATATGCAGGGACTGTGAGAAAATATCACTTTGAGAAAAATCTGCTGAATTTGTTTGTATGGGAAAACTCAACTAAAAGATAAAGTTATGGTTTTTGTTGAAATGTCCCCTTGACTCACCCTAACACATAAGAGACTTCTTGGAAATGTGTGAATGCTTGTGCTAATGCCCAAACCCATTTGGACTCATAAAGCATCAACTGTAGCAGCTTCACCTCTAACTTCATGTTTGTCCTTTGTAAAGACGAAAATTTGCTTTAAAGACATTAAGTTTCAGTGTATTACATATTAGTAGATTAGAAGGGCTTTGCAATACACCTGTGGACGTAAATTTTAAGGAAACTGTGTCAGCAGGATGAAATCTTAAACTAAGTGTGCAGCATATGCTAAAAATACACCCTCTGGTCTCCAAATTGATTCTGCACTTAAAAGCCAGCTTCCAACCTTTGCTATAACTCATCATACTTCCACTTCCACTAACACTTCATATTTCCACAGCCTCCTTCCCACTCAAATTTCATCTAAATAGCTCATCATTTACCTTGAATCATCTGCTTGGAAAATATGCATTTTCTCTCACAGAATTACTGGCACAGATTACCCTTGTTTCCATGTTATGGGAAATCCACCCTAGTGTACCACTTATTGAAGAGCTGCCTGTTGCCCTGTCCTTTACATCATTTCTTTTGCACTTCACATGCTCTTCCATTTCTAAACCACTTCTGAGTCAGAAAATAAAGCTGACCCCCAAAACCAAATGACAGCACTCAGTCATGGCAACCATGGCAGGATGTGTAGGGGACTTCCCTTGTGCTGTGGGGCTTCGAGTAACAGTTTACTTCAGCTTCCTCTGCTCCTTCTGAGCAGCTGGGCCCCACTGGATCCAGAGGTAGTGAAATACTTTCACGCAAAACTGTTGCCAGAGACTTAGCTGAAGAGCAGTTTCCCAGAAATAAAGATCACAGCCCTCAGAGGGAAGGCAGGCAGACTAGTGCCAGTGATGCTGTCCTACATGCAGTGCATGAACTAAGTCGAAAATCAATCTGATCTAAATTAATTTAAGAAAGTCTGAATTAAAAGAATTGTTTAAAACTAGATATGGGTCCTCAAACCTGGAGTTAGGAGGTGACAGTGAAGGTTGGCTCCACCATGCAGAATCCAGGCCTTCTCAAAACTGGTTTCAGAAAGCGCACCAAGCACCTTTTGATTGTATTTTCCTGGTTGGAACTCCCAGAGTGCCTTGCAGAATGTAATTCTTCTCTTTTGTAACCTCTTCTGTACTGCCATTGCTCAATACAATTTTTCCTTTCCCTGCTTTTCCTGCTCTGTGAGCAAATGATGCCGCTGGAAGCTGAAAAGAAGTGTTTTGGCTACATGAAAGGGAGCACCTCTGCACAGACAGGAGGACACCACAGACAGTCGCATACCCCTCCCCCAGCAGCTCCTGTGGTCCCCTGCTCTAACTCAGGTTCTCACTGCACCGTGGTGGCACGTTGCTACGAGGGATTATGACCCACTGCTGTCAACGCCACCCAACCAGGTGGTAATGTCAACTACAGAAGAGCCATTTAGCTTTAATAAAGAACAAAGGCTATTCTTACCAAGCTGCCTGCCTGGAGTGATATAGCAACAATTACCAAAGAAGTCTAAGCTTATTCTAGCATTTCAAACCTGTAATACTTAAACTTCAATGTTCACATGAGTGGTAGTGATATACTACTGAGGCTTTCTTGACCATCTGTAACACCTTCAGAGCTCTGATGATATTGCAATGGAAACGAGATAGAATTGCAAACCATTGATTTTCCTAAAGTCCTGTATAGCGGATAGTACATAGATTGCACAATGTCTTCTCTGAGGAAAATTTCATAACTAGAAGCCAGACACAAAGCAGAAGCCAGTCAGTCTTTTGGTAGACGGAAAACTGCAATTATGCTGCTGCTGACATTCATATATCTGCTCATAGAACCAAAAGCAGAACAATTGTTCACAACTACTTTATTACCATAATACACAGAACAGAAAAGATATCGGAGCTTACTCCCATCTGTGCCTTTCCCACCCCAACAGAAAGCTACTGATGATTTATATTAATTAAGCTGTGCAGGTTGCAATTGCACTTTTTCAGTGCAAAGATTCAGAGCTTTCTGGATCCCCATCACAAAACACATTAATAAAATCAGCAGAGGTTTATGTAGCACTGTACAGCACTGGGTTAGTAGAGTATAGCTGCCAGGGACAGGCCATCTGCCACACAGAAAGCATCAAAACAGAATCATTTCTAGAGAGCAATTTTTGTAATAAGAGGAAAGGTAGGAAAAAATGACAAGTAAGAGATTGGCTTACGAAAACGAAAGAAAGAGACAGAGTCCTACTGCTCTGACCTTGATCCAAACTAGTTTTTTTTGATACTTCAGAGGATTGTGTTTGACCCAGGACAGGTGCATTAGAATCCTGTCTTTTAATTGTCAAATGTTCTCTTTCAGTTCCACCCTTGGAACCTGCAGAGTACAGTTGCAGAGATTGCTGGTGGCCAGCACCAAGGCAGGGACATCCACATCATGTTGCTTTTCCCACCTTGTCCCAGAATCTGGCTGCCATCAACTGGCAGAACAGTACCATTCTGCACCTGAACTCCTGAATTGCCCAGTGTTCAGCTAGAGCAGTGTACTGAACCCACATGCCCCCAGCAAAAGCCAAGAGTTCTTTTCTTGACAGGAGAGGCACCAGATGATGAGTGATTTAGCAAAATCTGTAAAGGCAGGAGACTGTAGGGAACTGTAGGCAGGAGAGCTAACAAGTGCAGTGGTGAGGTCAGCAATGCAGGGAGAGACACACAGAGCTGGCCACAGCATCACAGAGTCCACAGAGAACGAAAAAATCTGTGAAACTAAGACAAGTATTAATATGCTCAGAGTTTAACCCAGAGGAAGCTCTTCTCAGTGACAACACTGAGACAGGGCAGTACAAGGCATCCCATTCCTCAAAGTGTTCAAAGCCAGGCTGGATGGGGCTTTGACCAACCTGGTCTTCTGGAAGGTGTCCCAGCCCAGCAAGGGGGGGTGGAACTAGGTGGTATTTAAGGTCCCTTCCAAACCAAACCATTCTTGGATATCAAGGCACAAAAGTGTCATTCTGAATATTCTTCATTAGTTTGCTCAACACCCATTTTAGCAGAGAGGCTTTTTACAACCTTGTCTCTGTTTTCCAGCAGCCTGTCCCACAGACTGCTGGCCAAGCCTCTCTCTAAAGCACATCTGCACAATTAATTTTTTTTCCAAAAATCTTAGAGGCAAAGGGGTTTCTGCCTTGATTTCAAGTGGTTTGGAGTTGTCACAAGCCCCTCTATTTATCCACTGCCTAGAGCAATGAAAAATGGCTCTTGAAGAATGCAAAACTCATTAATTGCAGTTGCATGTGCACCAGCAAGGATTTTGGCACCAGAATTTTTCCTAGTTCCCCACTGGGTCAGAGCAGAGGCTGATTTAAATGAAGTGATGAAGTTATCATCCTGCTGAAAATTCTTTGAACCATTGCTGCTTTTTTTGGCCAGGAATGAGAAAGTATCTTTTCAGTTCAGTTATTAGCATAAAATAATTAGGGGTATATTTTGCTCCCAGTGCACATACATAACTTGCATTAATATTAATAGGGACTTCTCTATTCATGCTCATTGAAAGGAGCCCATATCTCAAAGGACTGAGAAAAGCAAAAGCATATTTAGGATTCAGTTTACCACTGAAGATTTCCACAGACTCCTGTAAACTGCTGTCTTCATTGTACACTTATTTCTCTTCCTAGTTTACTTCCAATGAGACAAGTGTTTAGCAGATCAGGGAAGAAAATAATTTGCTCAGGATTCCCATGCAGGCAATCAAAAATGTGCATGCAAATTCTATGGAAATTACTCTGTGTCCAGACTTTGAGAGCAAATTCATGTTATGGTTTCCACAGAATAAAAATTTAACAGAAAAGCTTCCCTCATGAAAATGTATTTCTTTCCTATAAGATGCGATGAATCTCTGATTAAAACTAACAGTGCCTGCTGCACACCCATTTAGGGGTTCTTCATATTTCCAAAAAGCAAGAATTAATTTGTTTCATGGCAAGCACTCAAGAAGTATCTTCCCAAAGCAACAAAAGGGAGATATGGGAAAATAAACTACTACAGCAAAAGGTTTCATTCACGGCAGTTTGAAGAGATGCCTAGACTGGCACCAGGATATAAAGTCCCACGTGTCTTGGGCCTGAAGAAGTATAAAACATCCAGTGCTAAATGACAGAACCATAGACATAGCAAGTCGTCACCAGTACAATGACATCAGAGATGATGTCCTTTGTTCTGGGCCTTTCCTTTAAGGGCAAGGTGAGTTGTACCTACAAATGACCAACACCAAAGAAAAAACAACAAAGTGGTGCAAATGATACAGCAGAATTAGATAGGGGATGAAACTGCCCAAGTTTTGGGTCAGAATATCATTTTATGAGACTGAGCGTAATAGTAGTGTTCTGCAAAGCAGAGAAACCTAAACAAAAAAACAACAAACAAAAAAAAAAAAACAAACAAAAAAAACCAAAAAAAAACACCCCCCAAAAAAAACCCCAAAAAACCAAAAAAACCCACAAAAACAAAACAAAACAAAAAAACCCCCAAAAAAACAGATAAAACCTCTAGGGTCCATGAAAAGGACTGAAAATTTCCTTCATCTCTTCTCTCATCATTCCTCACTTCCTTTCAGGAAAGGTCAACCCAGTTATTATTGTTAGTCTCTCTTGCTTCATGTCCCATTTTACCATGGACTGAATTGCAAATGAGATCTGGGTAATTTCTAGCTTAGAAAGAATTTTTTAAAATTCAACCATATTCCCTACCCCAACACCACCTGCCACTGCAACCAAAAAAATAAAAAAAGTGAGAGTGGTGGAATGGTGTCAGAGGAACAAACAGTCAGGATGGAGGAGGCAGGAATACTGAAACTCAGGAACACCACAGCAAAAAATAATCAAGTGAACCTCTACAGTGGAACAACAATGTACATTTGGTATTAGCTTCTTGGCAAAGATTCAGTTCTCCAGAAGTGCAAAGACTGAAGATCCACCTCCTCTTGTCCAAGGGTAAATACACTCTATTCATTTAGGTGAATTTCCAGATTTTCACTGCTGCAAACTGGAGAAATGTCTGCCTCTTGTTTTTAACACCATCCCTCTAAGGGAAAACACTGTTCAAAGCCTCCCTCTGGTTGAACTTAAACTTCACAGGTCCCAACAGGTGATGAAAACTGTCCAGGGCAATTTTTCTTCCCTTTATATTAATTCCCAAAGCAGGCAACATTTAGAGAGGCTGAAAGCATAAGCTCATACCTTACATGAGTGTGTATGTGAGGTCATGATTTGGCCAAGAATGAAGGAAGCAGATGGTTATTTTGTTTGGGGTTTTTTGGGGTTTTTTTTGAGATCTCATGAAAACACAGTCCTTGAAAGTTACTTTATTGGTCAGAAACATTATCTGTGGTCCTTATATAAAATAGGGCTGAAAAGAAAAAAAAACCACCTTACCTGTTGTCAACCTTCACAAGAAAAAAATAAAGGCAGAACTGAAAAAAGTTCTCTCCTATCCCTCCCTCATATGTTTCGTCTCAATTTAACTCAGGACTTGGCAAAAAAACCCATATAAATCTCAAGCAAATTATTCATCATGTCTTTCATCAAAATCATTAGCTCACCTAGTCAGGCTGGGAAGGGAGCTACTGTTGTAATCAAGCAAAACATATTAAAAGAGGTTTCAAATCACAAAGGGGACAAAACTATTTATCATTTCATTTTCCATCTCCATCAGTGTGTAATGTACTCACAGACAACAGAACCTGGGCCTGGAGGCAGTGCTGCAGTGTGAGATCAGACCTAAGAAGATTCCTGGTCCTGATGATGCTCCTGGCAGTTGGGGCAGGAAGACTGCAAGGAGCTAAATAGCAGCTTCCTACCTGCTGACATCCAGGAGACCTCCAATTTTCCTAAGCAAACATTATAATAAAAACCTGCACCACCTACATAACTCTAACTGCTAAGAAATCACTGATACATCTGTCTAACAAACCATCCCTTCCCCAGCCAATCATCACAAGTTTGGGGTCAGTAGTACAGTCTAATGCAGGTCTAAGGTAGCAAAAAGACACACAGTTCCCCAAATTTCTGCTGCTTTTCACCTGAAAATAAAAAGGCAAGGGGCTGTTGAAGGGAATTACTCCAAAAAAAGCTCATGTTCTGAAAGAAGTAAAACATATTACAATGAATGTTTTCCCAGGAGAGCATCACAACTGAGAAGTGAAAATACAGCAAGCACTGCACAATTATATTAGCATATCCTGACCTAAGATATTCAGCATTTTTGTCTAAATTCTGCAGTGATACTTGTTGGCTCAACAGAGCAGGTCCAGGAGATAAGCGAAGGTTTTACAACACAAGTTCAGCTTGAGTTGGAAAAAAAAGAGCAGCTAAAACGGTACTTACAAGGTTTATAGAAGGTATCTCCTATTTTTAAGTCACTGTACAGTCACTGACTACTCTGTGTTTTTTCCAAAGCATGAAGTAGCTCCTCAAACTCCTTTTTTTGCTGGGGGAAAATGCCTCCAGACATAATAGACCTGACTTTGGTGGAACCACAGGGAGGATAAAAGCAATCCAAAATCTCTGCTGGGTAAGGCTGGCTAAGCGCCAGGGAAAACAACAACCAAACTCAGATGATGGGCTCAGCACTGAGTTTATCATATTTGCTGGATGACAAAGCCAAGTTAGATGGGAACAAATGTAATCAATCCCTCAGCTTCAGCCCCCAAGACAAAACACAGGGCATCTCCTCACCCCAGTGGCTTATTTCGTTTTCAGGTTCTTGATGCAGACACATCCAATGTACCTGTACCTCCTCCAAACAAAAGGAATAGGAGTGTGAAGAGCTGGCAAGGAAGAAGAGAACTAGGTATTAATGTTGACCGTAACACTGCAGTGTTACATAACCTAGAGCCTGGCAGTAATCAGCTCAGTAACATTGCTGTGAGACCAGGAGCATAGTAGTACAGTAATTTCACGATTATAAGCTGCACCTGATTATAAGCCGCATGTCAGGGTGTCAGCAACGTTTAGGTCTTCATCAATATATAAGCTGTACTTGATCATAAGCTGCACTTGCATTCGCAGCTAACTTTCACAAAGTTGCCAATTAGTAACAGAATCGCAGGATTGCAGCGTTTATGGGCAGGTGCTGACCTTGGAAGCATTATTTCCAAGTGAAAAAAAGATATAGACAATAGCTGCGGCAGCATACCCTGCAAGTTTTATTAACAATCAGAAAAAGATACAAACAATAGTGTGGTCATTTTACAAGCATTTCCAACGAATCTGCATTGCCTTTAAATAGCCACTCAGCTGGGCAGCCGCATAGCCGCGCGAGCGGGCAGCTGGGCAGATGGGCAGCTGCGCAGGCAGGTGGGGAGCGGGGCAGGTGGGGAGTCGGGCAGCTGGAGAGCCAGTCGGCTGGAGAGCCGGGTGACCAGGTGGGTGGGCGGGGAGCCAGGCAGCCGGAGAGGTGAGGAGCTGCGTGGGCAGGCGGGGAGCCAGGCAGCCACGCAGGTGGGTGGGGAGCCGGGCAGGCAGGGGGAGTTGGCGAATGAGAAGCCGGGCAGCCGCACAGGCAGGCAGGCAGGGAGCCACGCAGGCGGGGAGCCGGGCGGGCGGGGAGCCATGCAGCTGCACAAGACTGAAAACACCGAAAAAATACAGAGAACTATCACAGGCTCGGATTGGCGGCACCGCCCCACTGCTGGGGCTGCATGGGCTTCAGCTTGGCTGGGGGCTGCTGTGGGCTCTCGCTTCCAGGCTGGAAAATTTCTGAACATCATTCATATATAAGCCGCTCCAGAGTACAAGTTGCACTTCTGGGTACGGACCAAAACTTTAGTCAATATGGTGTGGCTTATAATCATGAAATTACTGTAATTAGATCTGGCAATTCTGGTTCTTCTTCATGTCTACAAAGCTCATGGATTCTTTACCATGTATTCCTCTGTATGAAAGTATAATGCTCAGAATCAAGTAAGATAGAAGAGCACGAAGACACATGATTTAAACTGAGGATATATTAAACCTGTATTTCTTTTCAGCACTCAGAGAGTAGATAGCTTGCGATGTAAAACACAAAGCTGTATTTTCACAGAAATGTGGTCATTCAGATACCACTCCTTAAAAGTAAAACTGTAATATTTAACAAAGTCCACTTATAATGGTATGGAATTGATATTATACAAATAATTAGGGAAAACATGTACCATAAAGATATTTAATATTTCTTAGTCTTTCCATGGTGTTTTATTCTACCCAGGCCTGTTTTCTCCCTCAATATGGAAGTTCCCAAGGCCAAGATGCATTTATTCTACTTCATCAACCCATAACATACACATTAGCATTTTAATTACTGTTGGCTATTTTGAGCTGTTAGAGGCTTAAAAAGCCATATTCCAATGCAGCATCAAATATCTACTGCAGCAAATAACTCAGAAATAATTTAAATCTAAACTTTTCATTTATTTCCATTCTATCTCCAAATACTCCAATCAACTTTCAGTGACGTTTGTAAAACCCCTTTTTGTATTGATGGAGTACATCATG
This sequence comes from Turdus rufiventris, assembly GCA_013186435.1. Classification (NCBI taxonomy): domain Eukaryota; kingdom Metazoa; phylum Chordata; class Aves; order Passeriformes; family Turdidae; genus Turdus; species Turdus rufiventris. Next base: position 2,555,239 of record PYHW01009533.1, on the reverse strand, counting down.
CATACAAACAGTAAAGTACATTAAATGGGATGAGTGGATGCACAACATAATACACTTATTGTGTGATAGAGTAGCATATGCCATTAAAGCGACTCTTTTAACACAAGTCTCTTAGGAGAAAGGGGGTGGGGTTTCTAAAGTCACAACCCTGTGACACAAGTCCTGGTACACCATGTTTAGATAGTCAAAAAAACTACACCAAAAAATATTCCAGTCTTACGTTGCTATTGATTTAACTGCACACCCTCAGTTCCACCACTTTTTATTTATTGCCAAGGTCACATACATTTAAAGGGTTAAGATCATTTACTATACACACAAGAAACCCCATCAACTGTTTTAACAGTTGATTTTCTGGCATCAAGAAAGAACAGTAATAAACTTACAAATTTATTTTGCATCATTCTAGACCCACCATCTCACAGTCTGGTGGCATATACTATCAGATACAATATTTTACTAATTCTATAATCTTCCCAAGTTGAATGTTGAACAACATATTTAAAATATTTTGAAAGGCAGTTTTCCAGCCTCCATATTTTCTATTAGGCTTAGAGATTTGCCCAAAAGAAAACAGAGCCCAAAATGTTTGTTCCATTGTTCCTGAGGAAGATTTCCTAGCATACAGTCTACTTGTACAGGATAAAAGGAACGATAGCTGAATACACACACTTCCTAAACTGGAAGTGAGCCAACCTTGAAGACAGTCTGAAGGCAGTCTGAATTCTGTCACAGCTCTAATGTTGGTGATTTAGTCATTTTTGAACCTCCACATATTTTGCACTCATCAAGCACCAACAGTACTCCTATGGATTCCTGGATCCAGTGAATGCTGAGATAGTCACAACCTTCAGTGACTGTTAGCTCAGCATACCAAAGCACTGCATTCCTTTTCCAAAAATCACCAAACTTGTCCTAAACCAAAGCAATATTCTGCATCACGGTGGGTTCCTTGTTATTGCAAAGCCACTGGTTCATTCTGCCCATTCTTCTCTACATCCTACTAAAAAACCCTAAACCATATAGCTTCACCACTGCCACTGCTTGTATTGTAATATTTAACAGACTTCTCTGAAGATCCAAGGCTAGAAATTGTACAGACAAATAATAAAAGCAAGGCCTGATCTATGAAACAGAGACTCATCAGGCAAGAAACAAGAGGGAAACAGGAAAAAGCAGGGAGACAGGGGAGTGACATGGCAGTCAGGAGAAAAGACATCAGCCATAAAGCAGAAACTTAACTAATGCAAATTTAGCAATTTACAGGCAGCAGAACAGATGCTGAGTGTGGCCAGCTATCACAACAGGTTTATGCAAAAGTACTCAACTTCCTCATGGTTACAAGTGGTTTTGAGAGATAAAGCTCATTCTATTGCCTCACCCCAAGTATCATGTTCAGCAGTATGAAAATGATACAATACATGATACGAAGGAGCATCAAGGGGTCACCTGAACCATCCCAGAGCCACAGAGAGAAATTAACCACATTTGACTCGCCATGGTCATGTCTAACTTTGTCTTAAACCCACCAACCAGACTCCTCAGATCCTGGTGGAACCAGGACTACAGTACATCACTGCTTTTATTTTTTGGAAAATTCTGCAATAATCTGCAAAGTGCTGCCTTTGCCCATCAGTCTGTTACCCTGCAATACATTCATTGATATTATTTTCTAATAGAAACACTTCTAGCTTACCCTGTAATCTCAGTGTTGGGGATTTTCTTTTTTTTTTCTTTCCCTTTTCTCTCTGTGAGATTTCCCCCATTGTAATGCTAAAAAAACCTTGGGCTGCACCCTAGCACGGACTGCTAGTGACAGCGGGGAGGGAGAAGAAAGAGAACACCGCAGGACCTGGGGGGACGCAGGTAAAGGAGAGGTGGGGGCAGCTGCTGCTCCCTTTCTCCCACGGAGCCAGAGGAGCAGGAGCTGCCCAGGACCTCTACTGTCCCAGTGCCGGCACAGCCGCCCTTGCCCAGCTCCAGCCGTGCTGCTGCCTTCCGCTTTCAGCATGCCACCTCCGAGCACCCTGCCGAGCAGGGGCAGTTCCTCCTCCATCCTTCTCACACCTGGGCCACCATCCCAGCCCTGCTCAGATTCGCGGGACCTGCTCTGTCCTCCCCCGCTCCGGTACTAGTGCAGGGAGAGACTGTCTGTGACCAAAAAGGACTGGAACTGAGTTACTGTTCTGTTTTGCTGTTAATTTTCATAGCTGCCATTGTTTTTGTTTGTCTTGTTAAATATATTAGTAAAGAACTGTTATTCCTATCCCCATATTTTTTGCCTGAGAGCCCCTAATTTCAAAATTATAATAATTTGGAGGGGGGTTTTGCACTCTCCATCTCAAAAAGGGGCTCTTGCCTTTCTTGGCAAATACAGTAATTTCACGATTACAAGCCGCACTGACTATAAGCTGCATCTTCGGGTGTCAGCAACATTTTGTTCTTTGTTCATACACAAGCCACACCCAATTATAAGCCGCTCTGTCATTCACAGCGAGGACCCGCGTGCAACAAAGT
>PYHW01009533.1:2506419-2528106 GCA_013186435.1 Turdus rufiventris | reverse complement strand
TCTACATGTTGCAAATTTTGCTGACTCCCGGCGGGTGCGCCTTATAGTCCGGTGCGCCTTATGGTCGTGAAATTACTGTAAATTTTTGTGAATATTGTTCTGACTTGGAATGAGTTAAATATTTAAGTGCACCTACACTGACAGTAACAGCACTGCAATTGGGTTTGTTTCCACACTTTAACCACATCAGTATAGTTACAGCAGCAAAAGTTTTCCTAAGAGTTGGTAGGGTCTTATATCTTGTAACCTGTCATGTTTTGTGAAGAAGATAGAAGGCTATCTTTCACTCTCACACAGCAACTGGATTTTCAAAATGATAACACAAATTCAAACACCTCTGTCCTTTTCTGAAGGAGTCAAGCAGGAGACTCAGTCTCTGGGACCATTTGCCTGCTAATAAACAAATGCCAAGGATGCCAAAGGATCTCAGAAGGAAGCATTTCAGGCTGGGAGTGAATTGATCATTTCTTTAGGTCTAAGACATCAATCTGTATTTGAACTCCTGAACTAAAACAAACTGCCTTCCCTCATTTGCAGTACCCTAAACCATCTGGGTCTGGTTAGGCATGACAATACGATCTGTCCATCTATGCAAAAATCCGAGTCTTCAAAGCAAGGGACTCTTGCAATAGACAGGTATCCTTTTGCTGCACAGCTCTGCAGATGAAGGTCAGGGGACAGATTCAATTCTGGGTATGTTAACAGCTACAGAGGTTCATATTGCCTCTCAGTAATGGACCTCAGACTGCTTTCAGCATCTGAAAAGCCTCCCTAGAAGAATGAGAGCTTTAAGTAGAACCACAGACAGAGCTACAGCATATGAGATCCCAAAGGTCAAACATATACAGACAACTCATATATCCCTATGTTGCAGAGCCTAGGAATAGTCTGAAAAATTCAGAAAGCTAACTGGGCAGAAGGAAGGAGACCCCAGACTGACAGGCACTCTGGGCTAGATGGCAGGCGACAGGCTAGTACACAGCATGTTTAGTCCCAATATGCTGGGATCACAGCATTCAGGGAATGCTGTCCCCTTCTTACGTGTTTTCTCCTTGACACTGGTAAAACTAAATAGAATGTAAATGAAAACCAATAATTGCACATTCTCCATTGGACTGCAGCATCAAAACAAAACAAGTGAAAAAAAGAACTGCACTTGTGATGTAGTTCCTGGGTCTCTACAACATGTTCTATTTTGTAAATAGGTCCAAACAATATGGAATAAATAAAATTATAAATGTGACAGCTTTATAAACAGACAGAATTCCATAAGTCTCTCTTTACTGAGATGTAGTTAAGGAAACAAAGCAAAAATCTATAAAGGCAAGGTTTAATCTGCATGTTTCGCCAAGAAACAACTACTCCACATATTTAAAACAGTAATGAAGCAATTACAGTCAGGATCTACAGTAGGGGAGACTGACCTTACTGTTCTACACTCAAACAAGTGTAAAATCTGACAAGGTAATTATTTTATAGGTCAAACAGAACACTCACCACCAACAAACAGTTTGAGTCTCTGTTAGAGAAGGATCTTTACAGAAACTTGGTTAGAGATGTGCTTGAACTTGTGGTTTACAGATCTTTTCGATCATTTACAGTTTTCATGTGCATAATTGATTACATTTAAGTAACAGGGATTTATTTACTCCTGGAGCTGTTTATGCATCCAAAGCAGAACACAAAGCATTCAAAGTACTAAAAAAGAAAAAATAAAAAAAGGGGAAGGCAAAAACCTATTTTCCAGATTTAGAGGTTGATCAGCACAGGAGGGCATTTTAAGGTTTTAGTATGTGCATCCCAGGATGAAATGTTCAGAATCCCTGACAGAAATCCCAGCAAAGTGCTCCCAAGGCTGCAACTTATTCTGCTTCTTCGTCTGCCTTCTACATCACATCAACTCCTACCTCACAGGCTCCCAGCCTAAATGCAGGAAAATGGGTTGCGGCAGTAAGAAATATAGCTTCTTTGTCTGTTAAGCTTTGCTTTTGGTAAGTCTGTACTTATGCAATGTAAAGGAAAAAAAAGCCAAGAAAACCTGAATGCTCGCAGTGTTTCATCAAGAAATTACTGATTGGTTCCACAAAGCCTAGTCCTCAACCAGCAGCCACCCAAGCAAAAAACAGGAAGCAAAGAAGTCACAGCTCTAAGATGTAGACTGAGTTTTGCAAGATTTAGAGGGATAAAGGATAAGGTGATACAACGCAGAAAAAAATACATCAGCTTTAGGCAACATAAACATAAAATTCTACATGTTTTCAAAAGTCTAGATTTTCTTATTTTAAAATCTGAGGCCACTGAATGTGAATTATTTAAAACCCTTCACCTCAATGCTATTAGAAGCAGAATATTTAGACTTTTAGTTATGGTGGCATTTTGTGGATTGTCTCAGTCTTGCTGTTGTTGATGAAACGGAAAGAGATGTCTAAACTCTGATCTCCAAATAGAAGATGTTTGTAAACACATCTTCCAACTCTCCTTGTTAGAAATTGAGAATTGCCAGGCAAGGACAGAAAGCAGCTTTTTTCAGCCTGCATAAAGAAATGTATTCTGGTGACAACCATGCCAAGAGGCAAATAAATCAAATGGGGGAAAAAAAACCCAATTGAAACCAAAAACTTGTTCTTTTTGCAGTTCTTACAATATTAGGTAGCATTCTCACAACTCCTGAATGCTCAAAGATGGTAAGACTAACTATTTCAAGAAAAAAATATGCTTTATCACAGCATCTGTTTCACCAGAAATACATACAATCAATTTTAGCAGGTAAAAATTGATTGGAAAAATGCGAATATTTAAAAAAAGAAAATCAAAGAGCACAATCAACATTACAAAGATGTCTGTATTCAGGGAATATTAAAGAAAAACTGACTACTGTTTTTTTGACACATTAGGATCCTAGACCTAAACAAAAGCATCTGTTTATGTAAGCACCAAGCCCTTCTTAATCAATTCATCAAGCACTGAATTTAAAGCATACATTTAGCCTACCTGACATCTTGTAGTGGTCTCAGAATGATGGTAGGAAGCATGGCCAAAGAATCAATTAGAGAGCACATCATGCAGTCCATAACATTAATCTTAAAGGCAATGCTTTCTCATTGCATTTCTACAGAAATCTGCTGTTAAGTAAAGGTAATATGCACTTACTCAGAGATTGTTTGTTATTGGGGAAAAACATATGTGCACTAAAAATACATAATTTTAAAAACAGCTCCCATAAAGTCATGTTAAAAGAGATCTGTGATACCCTAACAAGCACAAAATAAATCTCTCATACACGTCTTAAATTCACACACAATAAAAAAAGAGGAATCTGCTCTTGTGTTCCTACTGGGGAAATCCCTGCACTGAAATAAAGGCGATTATTTTCAGACCACGGTTCTTCTCCAGTATGGGTAAAGTTAACTGCATTAGCTCTAAGAAAATAACTCAATATATCATCTAAACAGCATGTGTCATTTAAGTATCTGAAAGATCACTTCTCTTTGTGATGTAATTAGGGGGGTGGTGCTGTTATTTTTTGAATACCTCATTAGACAGTATATCTACATATGTACACAGTATTTTCCCACTAACAGTTCTGTGTTTCTCTACATACGGCCACATTCAACTTCCTGCACTGTCGACATCACCATGAAAGCTGAGTCTGCAGACTGTAGGCTGCTAGACAAGCCTGATGACAGCAAAACACCCAGGAGATTCTTCACCAATACAGAAGAGCCACTGGCATAAAAGGCACAAACTTCTACTAGTGGCCAATTATCATCACCCAAAGCCCATTAAAAACAGAGATTGTTATCAACCTCTCACAGACTATCCTCCAACACCTCCAATAACGTGTCAAACCTTACCAACTTTTCCTCTTCCCTAAAATTACTGCCTTGCAGAAAGCAGAGTGCTATTTCTTACAGTTGAGGAGGAGGGATGGGAAGCTTAGTAGTTTTTCAGTGATTGGGGTAATACAATGCAGAAAACTCGAGACAGTATGTACTGAGTACAGGTCCCACTGCAACCATCTGCTACCCCACACCATGAGCATACAGAAACACACCACGGCTCTGCTGGGCTTCATTCCTAGAGACATCCGTGTCCATAGCCCCTGCGTGGCTTGTCCTGGAAAGCAGGTACTCTCTCTTGTCTTGCACACCCAAGGGACTTCCCTCCAGCTCTTCTCAGATGATCTACAAGGCTGATTTCCCTGAAGAAGCTGTATGTCTCCTAATGGGGCCAAGGAATCTTGGGGAGAAGCATGGCACAGGGAAGAGGATTCTAACAGCCCAGAAGCTGCATTTCTCCATCCTACAAAAATCCTCTCTCTCTCTGTCTCTTCCCCACTTGGGCCACAGGATCACTGAAAGCATCTAGCAAAAATCATAAGAAATTAAGCGATGCAAGAATGTACCCTCCTACCCTCACAAGGCGTTATCAATCAGATAACCCCAGGACAGGAGGAAGGGAGCACAATCAAGAAGAGACTAGAAGAGGAAAACTCTTGACCAAAAAGCTGTATTTAAATCTCATATAACAAAACCTAATCCCCACAATGAATCCTTTCCCAAATGTATCAGTAGCCCAGCTGTGTCACTATCACGACAAGGCTGTGAGCCTAAAACAAAAGCATCTTATCAGAGCACGAATTAGCTGTGGTCACAGCAACAATGATCTTGTCCTTATTTCTCTAATAAGCTCCCACTGGAGTTGAAACGAGGCAACCTGAGGGAATCTCACTTGACATGCTTTTTTAATTTTTATTTTTAAATCGAGGTTTAAAGGCATTTCATCCATTCGGGTTCAGGGTGCTATTATCATTCATTTCCTTGGATGTAGGACCAGGCTGTCATTGCACAACTGCCAGGAAAATAAAAAAACCAAACAAGCAGCAGGAACACTCACAGCCCGCTTTCCTTTTGCACTCCTCCAAGCAAGTCTGCCAGGAACTGTATTGACCAGGGCACTCTATCAGCCTCTCCCTGTTTTCACCCCAGGTCTTACTCTACCTTAAAATATTTAGAGGTCTAATTATTATTTGAATGGGAGAGATTTCTAGCAGAGGTGGACACTCTAGAAGCCTGGAGGGAAGCTGCCACTCTGGCTACGTTTGATTTCCCAGGACCTCAGGAGCGAAAAACAGCCTCCAATGGCACTTGAAGTTTCCCAGCTTACAGTCATTAGCGAAAAGCATTAATTGCTTATCATGGGGTCATCCTATTTCTCTAGGACAATAACAGGGATATTAAGAAGCCCACCAGCATTAAAAATTGAGTGACAAAACCTCTATGAAAGCTATTTAAACTGTGTGCAGGTTTCTCCATGGAGATGAGGCTTTCATCTTCTCGCAGGTGTTCCGAGCCGTTCCAGCCGCGCGCAGACAGCCCTAGGTGGCAGCCCCAGCCCCGCAGGATGGGGGCTCCTCCATGGCAGGATGTTTACATAGTAAGTCAAAAGGCACCGAGTTACCATGTGGGAAACTCCGCTCTCCCTCCAGTCCAAGATAACCACCCTGCTGCGCCAATGCCGAGGAACACTTTCAATGGCTCCTAGCACCGCTATTCCTCAAAATCCCTGGAGAAGCGGGAATTAACGCAGTCCCTTCCCGCAGGTGAGCAGCGGGCAGAACCGCGCTGGGGCCACCTCCGCGTCGCCGGCACGGCACCACAAGCCCGAGTGCAAGGTGAATAACACCGCAGCGCTCCGATCCTGCGCGGGGGGCTTACCTTCCGTACCCCAACGAAGCCGTGCTCCGCCGCTACCCGCTCGGCCTCCGCCTGGTCCCCGCCGTGCAGCTCCACCAAGAAATGGTTGATGTAGACGGCTCCGCGGGCCGGGGCGCTGAGGAAGTGCAGGAGGAGGAGGAGGAGAAGGAGGAGAAGGGCCCGGAGCAGCGGCGGCCCCGGCGGCATGGCCCCGCGTTGCGCGCCCGCGGAGGCAGCCCGCCGGGCGGGCGGGGGAGAGGGGAAGCGCCCAAAAGATGGGAGGGGAAGAGGGTGGGGAAAAAAATTAAACCAAACGAGAGTGGTAGATGCAAGAGGAAAGCAGCGCGGAGAGGACAGGGCGGGCGGTGCGGATGTGTGTTCCACGGCGGCCGAGGGGCAGCACCAGCCGAGGGGGAGGGGGGGATGCGCCACGCTGCCAATCATGGGCGAGGGGGGAGCATCGCTTCGGTCCCCGCGGCTCCCGGAGCACTCCTCACGCCTCCCCAACACCGTACCCACGCCTCACTCCTACCTTCCACAGTCCTGCCCCTACAAAGCCGCACTCCCCAGCTGCACCCGTGCAGCACATATCATCCCTCTCCTACCTCCAGCTGAGCTGTGCTCAAACGCCTTCAGCTGCTCTTCTCGAAGGGCCGAGGGGGAGGGTCGCCGAGGAGAGGCAGACACCCCGAAGCTGAAGCCTATATAGGGCTCCCCATACACGGGTGATTGTAGGGATAGGAGAAGTAAAGACTTTGGCGAGACCCTCACCGCCGGAGCCAGCACCCAACTTCTCTATTCGACACAGTGAACCCAAAATATCTGGAGTTCCCCCCAGACATCCCGTTCTATCTGGAGCCCTGCACTAGCTGCTCACAGTCCCATCAGCAACCTGTCCTTTATCCCTCTTTTTACAAAAGCCAAGGGACAGGGAGGTGGTTAAGCAGTGATAGGGCAAAGCCAGGGAAAAGCTTCAGACCCAGGGCTCTTCACTCTGCACTGGACTCCTCGTTCATATTATTGCCAGGATGCTCAGGAACACACAGGTGTCCAGGCTCCTTGAGCAATCCTCAAACACTTTGCAGGGGATTACTGGTAGGAAAGTACCTGGGCCTTCCCTGCACTGAGACAGCCAAGGACTGAGTGTTCCATGCACTGATGGGATTGCAGAGGTAGCAGCACCTAAAAAGAATGGGAACTCGTTTCTGTAAGTAATCTGCCATCTGCAAAACTATGTGCAGCACAGATTACAAAACTTAACGGCAAAGTATAGTTTAGCTTTTTACCACAGATGCATCTGTTAATCTGTCATACCAAAGGTAAATACTTTGATGGATCCTGGAATGATCCACTGGGAAAGACTTGGGACACAGAAAGCACATTCATCTTTAAAACAAACAAAATTATAGATTTACTGTAATCTTTCCTGCAAATGGTCAAATGGACTACAGATGTTAAATAAATCAGGGAAAACAAAGGGAAACATCAAAAATCGCAAACAAGACTCTTCTTCCATTATTGTAAAATGCTTTAGAAAATTATCATTATGAATCTCAATGAGCATTGGTTTGTCTTGACAAAATATTGATTTCCTTCCTCTGGATAAAAGAAATCCCTATTCAAACAGAAAGGAAATGGCATCTTGAAGCCTAATTCAAAGCCCAGCCATCAACAAAAGTGTTGCAAATGAATAACTGATGTTGAAAAAATATCAAACATGAGGGAAAGATAAAACATGAGAAATGGCACAGTAGAGAAGGAAAACAGCTTTGCAGTCTCATTAAGAGGTTAGTATTAGCATTGGTAGAATTCAGCTTTTAGATGTATGTTCTAAGAAAAGAAAGTTATTAAAAACAACTTTATATATATTATTTCTTTAAACCAAATGTGTTTGTTTTCATCAATAGTCAACAATACCTCTCCCTACAATATCTTTCCAGTATTAAAACATTTCCAGGTAACTTGGGGCCTGTGAGCTCTTGGATTAGTAATACCTACGGGTGACTGCTTGACAGCCAATTGAGGCCCTACTGGTTTCCGCTCACAGCTGTTCCTTGGTATCAGAAACAAAAGGAAAACAAAAGTAGGGGAAAGGTCTTTTCTCTATTTTAAATTTCTGTATATAGGTTTTTCTTTTCCCAGAGGTCTTCCCTCAACTGACACACCTCTTTTTATTGCCAGTCCATAGAAAGAGAAGCATCAGTAACCAAGGCAATAGAGCAGCCCTCCTGGCTCCCTCTAACCAGCAAGGCAAGATCGTGCACATATTCAGATAACACAGGTCTGGGTGAGGGGTGTGACTAAATCATTTGCTGTGCATATTCTGACAGCCCCAACTGCCTGTCAGTACTGCTCTGCATGCTGGTGCCACTGAAGGGATGTTGCCAACAAGGGAGCATCCACTGTCTATAGCTTGTAAACCTTACAGTGAAAAGATCTGATGGCTTTGTCTATATGATGTTAAAAATGATAATTTTTTTTAAAGGATGAGTTTAGGCAAGACTGGTTTAAAAAGGAAAATCTAAACACCAAGAAGAGAAAACTATCAAAGCACCTATTTAAATAAAAACAGTCATTGTGTTGATAACTACAGAAGTTTAAGACTAGACAGGACCATTGGGATTTCTAAACTAGAATTTTATGTTAACTGTAGGGCTTATTTGCATTAATTCTTGCATCTGGTCTGTATTCTTTTTCCCTGAACATACAAATGTTGAATTAACAGTCAAGACTGATCCATTGGGGAAATGTTCCAATGACTGCTTACGGTCATTTGTAAAAAGTTGTATCTCTGCCTCTTTCTAAAAGGCTGATCAGTCCTACATTGATTTCTGGGTTTTGTTCTTATTATGATTTTTTTTCATGCTGAACTATTATTTCCTCCCAGATGAGTTTAAACTTACGATGATAGAGTTAACATAGACATTCTCTTGAATGTCTTCCTGTAAGGCATATTTTCTATCCCTTCAATCATTCCCATAAATATTTTCACTCCTTGAATTGCGAACTGTAGCTTCATCAGATATTTTTTTCAGCAGAGGTCAGGCCAGTGTTAAATGAATGTTACATCACAATTCTACTCTTACTGGGTACCCAGTCTTTCACCAGTTGACGATTCCATTCAACCTCTGTGCTGCTGAGTCTCCCTGATGTGCAGCATTGTTAATGCTGACTCGCAGACCTCTCATCCTCCCTGAGCCCTCTTCAGGCCTGCTGCTCTCTAGGACAGGTTATTGTATCCTGCATTTGTACCTAGATATTTATTACTCTATTTGGTCAAAATACATCTAATTTACCTGCATGGAGCTTTCCAAAGCTTTCTAAAGTGCAGAGATCACTCAGCACTAATCTCTTTTATTCTTTATGACTTTCTTCTTTAACCTACTCACTCTATTAATAAAGAGATTATATTGATGTACTGGATTAGCAAGATTTTACAGAGATAATTTCTTGGCCCCAGCCCTTTGGAACCTCTACAGAATCAAATCAACTTCAGCAATGATTCACAGTTTGTAATTATACTTAAGAACCTAGCATTTATTCAGTTTTCATTCTGTGTCATAAAGGCCACTTTGATTTTTATATCCTTTTTATTTGCTCACGTGTCACGCAATATAAAGGGTCTCCCAGACACAAACAATGCCATAGATACAACAAATCAAAAAAACTACATTTTTTTTCAATTTCATCAGGTAGTCCAGTAAAAGAGACTAAGGTTCCCCCATAAATTCTGGCTTGTTTAACAAAAGGCAAATAAACAGTAATACTAGCTTTTCCAGTGAAAACTACAACATTGCTTAAAAAAAAAAGATGCAAAATTAGTTTTAAAATTCAAAATGGATTGCTGACTACATTTTTAAACAACCATTAAATTACTTAAATTATTTTACAACATGTAATTGGCTTTCTCTATGAGGTCAATGAAATACTAACTTTAAAGGAGATGTTTCTTTCCCTGGGGGCTGCACAGGATGGTGCCATGCCAAGACATCAGCATGTCAGAGGAAGTTGCGAGAGCTCATTTCCTTGCTGTGGAAGTAAACAGAATGCTAGGTCCATTGCTTTCATCTTTAATCATTCATCCTAGCAGATGCATGAACAGTAGTGCTCTGAAGAGCTGGAAATAGAATATTGCAATAATTAAATTTCATGTTATGAGAGAACAAAACACATAAGCATCCTTTGGCACAACTCCAAGTCTCCCTTAAACCTATCTTTCTGAAGCTGTGAAGTGAGCATATATGCCTTAAGTGGATTCTGGAGCAGGGTCAAAGATAATACCTACATTAAGAGGAACAGAAATGGGATTAAAAAGACTTGAGAAGAGATTTCCAAAAAAAGGAATAGTTAAAAAGGCCACAGCTGAAAGAAAGTGAAACAGTATCATTTCCCAATTTTTTTTTAGGACAGGGAATAAACAGACCTCTATGAATAAAAGCAAGAACTACAGAATATAGAGGAATATAAAGCTTATATAGTCTGTGTATCAAGAACACAGTGCATAACTGAATATTCAGAATGAAAAGAATGGAGTGAAATGCTATGAGGAAATGCCATAGAAGCTGAGCTGAAAAATCCCCTGCTGAGTTGGCCCACTACAACTACAAGATCAAAGTCACTTCAGGATTCTAGAAGCTGTCCAACAGTATGTCTGTTTCTTAGCATTGCTGTGGATCATCTTATGACAGTGTATAAAAGCAAGGTTTAATTGTTTTTTTTTTTTTATAATGAGCAGCACAGGTATGAGCAAAGCAAAGCAGAAACCACGGTAAATGAGTTCACAGAGCACAGCTACCATCTACTTTGGGCTGAATTGGTAATCAACCATGACTATCTTAAAGAGGATTTTTTTAAAACACATCTAGGACATTTTAATACAATGATGGAAAGATGTATTTATGAGTGACTGCAGCAAAGCCAAGCATGATGAAGCCAAGCAACAGCAGTGTTTCTGTGCGGAGGTTCTAGATTAAAGAGCTTGGGATACATTTTTCTTAGATGACTTCAAGATAATTTTCCCTATTTAAAAATACTTCCCTGACCATTTTAATTGTTTCATACTATCAAAATATTTTACTGCTGTTACAAATATATTGACAATGGCAGCATTATTTATAGGCACAAGATCTGTTGCATGTTATGTTAAATGTTGTTACTGAAGAGAGAGGGCTAGAGCAGGGACTCCTATATCTCAGATATGTGAGCCTGGGAAGGTTAGCAGTCACCAGTCACAGGAATATTGACCAAGGATAAAATATTTTGTGCCATCACCACATGAAACTGCATGGATCTTTCAAAGTTAAAAGACATTTGGAAACTGGGAGCCTATTCCACAGCTTCTAGTTATATAAATTTTAAGTTGCAGGCAGAATCTTTTCAATATAGGTTTATCTGTGCAAGTGTCATACTGCCAAGTGTCAGAGTCAACATGTACTAATTTAGTGATAATGCAGATAGCAAGGAGTGTAGTTTTCAGCATCCATTGCCTGCAGGCCAACAAGGCTGTGCAAAGAGAAAAAAAGGGAAGGAGTAATTACCTCTTCAAGCAGTTTGGGTATTCTTTGATTTATTGCAACATGATACCTGACAGGGAGGTGAAAACTATTGAGATAACCAGTGAGCATCATCTCCTATACTTACAGTAATTTCATGATTATAAGCTGCACCATTTTGACTAAAATTTTGGCCCGAACCCGGAAGTGCAGCTTATACTCTGGAGCGACCAATAAATGAACAAAGTTCAGAAATTTGCCAACCCGGAAGTGTGAGCCTGCAGCAGCCCCAAGCCGAGCCGGACCCCGCCAAATTTCAGAAAGTGAGAACCTATTTTCCATCACAACAACTATGCTGACTTCAAGGTGGGGGGCCTTTCAAGAGACTTCTTCATAATTTGTAGTCCTTTGCGATCCTTATCTCTTGATGGGTGCAGAACTGCATCAGTGACTAGAAGGAAATAAAAGGTCCCATTTTTAAGGGACCTTAAAAGGTTTGCCTTTATATGCATATCTCACCCAGTATATATGATAAGACACTGGTCTTGGCAGAGCCATGGATCGCTATTTTTAAAAAATGAAAGAGAGAGAGCATCTGTCTCTCCAAATGTGCATTTTTGTTTTGCCCAAAGGCTTGTTTTGGCAGGTTCTTTTAGTCATATCCTGTTCAGGTTACTCTCAGGAGACATCTCTTGAAACATGGTGATACCTTCCATGAAGAAATTAAGCAGAAGGATCATCAACATCAGGAAGGGTATCATGAGACAAAATAGTCTCAGTGGGAAATATATCAATTCTGTCTTCTTATGGAAGTGCATATTGTAGAACAGCCCTAATAATTTTTCATTGTTGAAGAGTCACAGGAATGCTTTGCAGATATTGAATACCTGTTTGTATGATCAGAAAATACAAAAATTAAAAGAAATTTCGGGGGGGAAAAATGAAACAACTATAAAAATGAGCACTGGAAAAGGAAAGTGCAATATTCTCTTTCCTATGCAACAATCGTGCATCTTATAAAATCATTGTATCTTTGTATAGACTCCTCTGTGTGATCACTGCGAAAATGTGGGACAAAACATGTCCTTATATTAAACTAATATAGGCTGAACAGCACTGAAAACAAGGTGGGGTTTTTGGGGGGTTTTTTTTGGGTTTTTTTTTTTTTAATAAGGAACAAATGGTCGCTTTATTCAAGTAGCTGTTGTGGGAGAAAAATGATTCACAATCAGGCATCAAAGGCTAAAAATGGTCAAATTCAGATGCACACCCTCCTGCTAAGTAGAGGTATCAGCATCCAGCCACTAACTGATATAAGACAGGAGCAGTGAGGCAAGAAGGCTCCTCCTGGTCAGCTCTCCCTGCTGCTTTCATTGAGATATGAGCCATAATTGCAAATCCAAGCTGGTACTGAGCAAATCCTCTAACTACGCCTCAAGGTGGATTTTTGATGTCCAAGTATAATGCTAAAAAGTGGAATTGCTAAAAAAGTTAAGAAATAAAAACCCTACAGCCTGCAAAAATTTAAATTTATTTATTTCAGGAGGTTTCATTTTAGCATTAGGTGGCATTGCTCTAAATCTTTCAGTGCCTCTCTTCTGAGCTCTTTACTGCATGGGTAATACTCTAACAGCTAGTGAAATACACAGGCTTCACTGAGGTGACATCAGCCATACTGCTGAAAATGTGCTCAATGTGTTAGGCAATCTATAAGAGATAAGAGATTTTGTTCTGACTTTGGTCTCAACTCTTCTCTTTACTACTGTAGAAATAAGCACAGTCAATAAGCAGATATTCAGTTTCTTCAGTTGAAAGACTCAGCCTACCTCAAAGCTTCTATAAAATAATGCTAACACACTCTGGCATTCCTCACAGTCACCCTCAAAAACACCCTCAAAACACAATGGGTTAGAGCTCATCATCCTGTGTTACACAACAGCTGTAGGGCTTTTTATAAATTCACTGCTCTACTGGGTTGACTCATTGGCATGTGTAATTTGAATTTTTTTTTTTAACTGTTTTCTTTTTTTTTTTTTACTAGAACTATTGAATTGTATGTGAAAGCCATTAATGAAAAGTCTAGCAGCCTAAGAAGAGTAGAAAGCATGGATCTCTAAATGTGAATAAAGTTTTCAAGAGCATGGAACTTATACAAGCTCTCAAAGCTCCATTTTCAAACAATGTTAGAAAAAATTGTCCCTAATTCAATGTTAAAAACTCCTTAAAACTCATTCTGACTTCACCAAATCTTAGGTACTGTGTCTGAGGCTTATGACCCATGTACAGTAGTTCCCTATCCCAAGCAGAGTTTAAATATTCAAGGAGATAAAGTTCAGAAACACAATGCTGAAATCCCATAGCCTGTAACCACCTAAAGCACAGACTGGGTAAAAAGAGTGTTTATGCAATTCATATTCAGGAGTCACTGGAAAAAAATAAAGCAGGGTCTTGGAAAAGTGATTTGGGCCTAGATCTCCTCACTCTCGGCTGAAAAGCTCAGGCAACAGATAAATCATGACTCATCCAGTTTTACCTTTTCAACAGGACAAGTGAGAACATTCAGTCCCTCACACAAGAAATTTGTGCATTTTTTCTATCTTAACCACCTCATCTTCAGCTCTATTGCTAGATTTTCTCTTCCTTTTCAAGACAAACACTTTAGTAAAATGTGTTCTGAGGCCTGGATGACACTGTCTGCTTTACTTATTTGATAACGTGATTTGCATTTACCCCCGTTTCTCAACAAATCAACTGAATTAAATCAGCAGCAATGACCCTTCCCATTTTCCTGAGCTACACGGAGAAGTCAGAACATCATCTACAGTGATGCTTGATCAACAGTTGAGTAAATTTTATCCTGGTAATTAGGTGATTTGTAACACTAAACATCACTGAGTTTTAGCAGAAATACATTCCAGCTTCTTTTGAACCATTACAGGGCAGAGTGGTGTTTAGTAGAGGACAACAAGACCATCAAACAAAAAGTAGCTATTTTCACTTTCAATACTGCATGGAATTTATCTCTGAAATGAAAGAATTTATATAAAACAAGCTTTATCTCCTTTACATTATACTTTATGTGATCTCACGCCAACAAGCATGCACACAAGCAACTCCAGCTCTGAGGAGCAAGACAAAGCCTCACAGAACAGGGTCAAGAAATCATTCCCCATTGTCTGATCCAATACAGCCTAAGCTTCATTGACCAGGTTCTCCAACAATTGATTCAAGTCTTTGCAACTGGGCAGGTGGAACTGTTCAATCTGATTGAAAATACTCATCCTTCCAAAGCACTTGAGCTCTAGGGATAAAAACAGCTTGGCAATAATGATAATTATTGTCTTTATTCTACAAAGGCCTTGAATATGCACTGGATTTTTTTTTAAAAAAAAAGAAATAAACGTTTCAGCTCTTTAACTAAATCAGTTTAGATAAAAATCAGTGAACTTGTCTTATTCTGGCTTCCATGAAAATGAATGTAAATCAATTTCTGAACCCTTTAGAAGGAGCAGGAAAAACTGTGTGCTGTGCACTCAGCTCATGGCCCATGCCAGTGTGCTCCTTGCTTGAGAGACACCACTGACATCCTGATACACAACCCTCCTGCTCTCCCTTCTTAACTGAAACAAATCCCTTGATAGGTACAGCTTGGAAACAGCCCCTCCTTCATGAAGGGTAAATGGTTTTATTTGTTTGGGGATTTTTTTTTTTCTTGTTTTTCACTATTCACTTTCATCCAATCACATAAATAACAGCATGGATTAACATCTCATTTCCACTCCTGTTACCCTGCAAGTACCACTTCTTCCTGAAGTAGCCCAGTGCAGCTGGACTGTGTATTCATTAGTTTGTACTTTGAAAAGTATAGACATGGGTTAAGTGTATGCATTACACCATTGGGGGACAATTAAGCAGTCTGTTAATAATATTAAAACTGAACAGTGATTGTTGGTAATATATTAATCATCTTAATAAAAGTACCCACATAACCATGATAAATGATGGTCTTGACAAAAGTATTTAGAAAAGAAAACCTGTGTGGTGATTGCATACCCTCAAAGGGTTAAACACATGAATTCAGAGACTGAAGTCCCTCAATACCAGTGTAACATTCACCTACATAATGGGAATATGTATATATATGAATTAGGGATATCTAATTTAATCAGGCACCCAGTATTGAAACMCTTGTATTAAATTTTATGAGGAAACATGAAGTGCCTTGACATTGGCTCTCTCCAGGAGCAACTGACTGGAATCTACAAGGATTCTAATTTTTTGGCAGAGAAACTGTCTTTTCCTTCTCAAGAACAGAGTATTTTTATTTATCCTTGGCTTCTTCAGCTGCCTGTTTAAGGTCTGGCATTTTTCTTCTCAAGAAATGATTCTGTTTGTTTCTGTAGCATCCCTCATGAGAGTCTCAATGGGCCTGAGCACTGAAAGGAAAGGTCACCTGCAAATCAAAGCAGGAGTGGGCTGTGAGTTGGCACTAACAACAGCAAGTGAAGGATATCTTTGTGGCTACAAGCACGTGGGCTTATTGCAGCTTTCCTGACCTCCAAGGGTTTGGCTAAGATGTCAGATCTGAATTTCTTTTATTGAATGTTCGAAGTGAAGTCAAGCAAATGCTAGGAGGGTGAATGACATCTGGAAAGAAGGCATAAAAATCATACAAACTACTCACACACGTCTAAAGGAAATTATATCTTAAAATTGGTGTTGGTAGCAAGTTTAAAGAGCATCTGAAATTGAAGTACAGTAATTTCATGACCATAAGCGCACTGGACTATAAGGCACACCCCCCAGGAGCCGGCAACTTTGCAGCTCATATAAGGCACAACGGACTGTAGGGCGCACTTGTTTTTTGCAGCGAGGCTCCGCCCCCATCTCCCCCCACGCGGTTGCTGGCTGAGGCTCCGCCTCAACCCGGCAGCCATGGGCCCCCGGGCCTGCCTGGACCCGGCAGGGGTGGTGCCATGGGCCCCTGGGCCCGCCTGAATCCAGGAGGGGTGGTGCTGCGGGCCCCTGGGCCCTCCCCCACCCAACAGCCATGGCCCCCTGAGCCCGCCTCCCCCTGGCAGGGGTGGTGTCACGGGCCCCGGGCCTGCCTCCACCCAGCTGCTGCGGCACTGCTGGTTCCCCCCACGGCTCATCGCTCACACTTCCGGGGTGGCAAATGTTGCAACTTGGTACATCATATAAGGCGCACCGGACTATGAAGCGCACTTCTGCGTTCGGGGGAAAATTTTAGTCAAAAAGGGTGCGCCTTATAGTCGTGAAATTACTGTACTGATTAGCTATTTTTCTGCTCATTGGTAATTTTTAATTATCTAACATTTCTGACAAAAGCAGATTTTTTCTGTAATCGAGAATTTAATTAGTTGCGCTGGGAATATTTAGAATAACATAAATAATTCTGGTCACTCAGATTCAAGAAAGATTGAGATTTCTGCCAGTATCAAAAAAAAAAAAAAAAAAGCAATTAAGACACTCATGGGAAACAAGAGCCAGCACAAACATTGCAAAGTCCAGCTGGGTTTTTTAATCAACCAAAACAGAAGAGATTGGGCTGCTCTGAAAAACACAATTACAGAATACCACATTGTCTTGGTTTGGAGGACAGGTAGTGCCAAGAAAAAGGGCAGCAGCTCCTCCTGAAATGGAGACTGAAAATCCCCTCCCTCCAATTTATTATAATTTGGAAATTAGGGGGCTCCCAGGCAAAGATACAGGCTTAGGAATAACAGTTTTTTACTAATATATCTACAAGACAAACAAAAACAACACCAGCTATGAAAATTGGCAACACAACAGAACAAATAACTCAGTTCCAGTCCCTTTTCCAGTCACAGACACTCTTTTCCTCTGCATGGTCCAGGTGGGGACCAGGGTAGGCCCCTCACAGCCACGGCAGCAGCAGGCAGGAGCAGAGAGGCGGAGGTGGCAGGGTGGTGTCCCAGGTGGGAGAAGGGTGGAGGAAGGCTCCCCACTCACTGTTTGGGTCCCGGTGCTTAGCGCTGTTCTCAGAGGCAGGAGGCTGCAGCAGTGCAGGGTGCAGGGCAGATCCGGCCGCAGAAAACCTCACTCCTCCGCGTTCGGATGGCGAGTGTTCCCCAAGAGCACAATTAGCTCTCTCCCCGCCTTCCCCCCCACCCTTCCTTTTTGTCCTGAGCGATCAAAAGCTGGAGGAGCCATCTGGCAGATTTCCTTAGCATGATAATGGGAAAAAATTCTCCACAGAGGAGGAAGAGTGTTATAGATAATAACTGAATTAAGCCAAATTAAATATTAAAACAGTAATTTTTATTTTTGCAACCAAAAATATGGTCCTGGGAAGCCACAAATGAAACAGGACAGCACTGAGCCTGGGATCAGTGCTGGGTGGACACAAATGCTGATCTGACCTCTATTGCATCAGATCCCCTGTGTTCACACCGGCCATCCCGGGGAGCCCAGTTTTTATACAGTTCTTCCGGCCTGAGGTGAGAGTTCCCTTTGTTTCTGCTGCGGATTCTCATATTCAGATTAAACCTTTTCTTGGTGCTTTCTCAGAGCCCAGGGGTGTGTGGAAGATGCAATGGTTTTAAGGCCTCAAGAAGCTTAAGCCCTGCTCACATTTGGAGGTGACAAGGGCGGTTGCACCCTAGAAGTTGGCCCCTGCATGCTGCCTGGGAAAATGTAGAGATGGAATTAAGAAAAAGTGGCAAAGTTGTCTGAAGAAAGAATGTATGAGACTGAGGGAAAGGAAAAACAGAGACAGAAGGCAATGGAATGCAGAAGAGAATGAAGGAGGCAAAGAAATGAAGGATTGATAAACCAATGAAAATTCAGAAAAGAAAAATGTTTGGAAAGAGACACATAGGGAAGAGATGGGGCCAAAATACGTGCAAAGCCCATGTGAGAAAGTCACTGCAAGAAACTGCTATGGGAGATACAAAAACTGAACAAACATGTGGACAAAATGCATATTTCTGTCATGGCAAACAAGAAGCCTCCTGTTTACCTTATTCCAGGCAGTTTCCCTGTGAGAGTTTCCCTTTTTGGTACAGCCCAGTGTTCATCTCCATATGTATTGATTCTAATACTTGACATAGTATCTTGCAAAGCAACTAACGCCAGCCCTAAATAATCTGCTAATGCAGTTTCTGTACATCTATAAGGGCTGGAATGCAGCACCTTTTCAGCACAGCATCGTCACAGTATGCTCTTAAGACTCTGCAAACAAACCCAGCTGGTGAATGTGGAAACTTTGAAAGGCATTCCCAATTAGGGAAAAGGAGAGGCCTCTCTCACTGCTTTCTCTTGATAACAAATCCTTTTCTATCCAGCCAAAGCAACTCCCGTTCTGTTCCCTGGATCAGCCCGGTGCCCCTCTCCCTGTCCCACAGTCTCTGATCACTCCCACCCTGTTTCCCTGTTGGCCCTTTGCCCTAAACCCACCCTTTTAACACCCCCATGTCCCCTCGTAATTGGCCTCTGATGCTTCTTCCCTGCCCTGCTCATCCCACGTACTTAACCTGGACCCTCTCAGACCCCCTTTGCCTTTGTTCTCTGAACCATGGACCATGCACATGCGTGGCTGAAATAAACACCTCTGTGAAAACCCCTGCAAAGGCCCTTCCTGCTTCTTTACTTGCTATCATCCCAAGCAGCTAACAGATGCAACAGGTGAACAGTTACTAATTTATCACAGAATTCCCTGAAGCCACAGTAAGGTTCAATCCACCTACTAGATTCATCATACGAATTCCTGAGAGGTCACTTGAATTACATTTAGTCTTTGCTGGAATATGAAAATTTTGAGGTGTGAAATGCCTCCATTCTTTAAAATAAAACTAAATTACTTCATGCCAGGAAAAGGAAAGGCCCTGCTTCAGCTCCATCAGACACCACAATTTCTGCTGAAGTCAACAGAAATGGCACTGATGCAAAGGAGGCAAAACAGATTGCAATTCTGCATTGTTTTTATTTGGTCCTAGTCATCTCAGACATGCAGACTGTGCCCCAGAGTGTGCTTGCACACAGTCCTGGTGCGACAGTGCACTGTGCTGGTTCTACAGCAGGACTGCTTATGTGAACAGAATAAAGCTGAAAATTTACTATTTACTAAACTTCCAACACTTTCTCACTTCTAGATTTCAAAAGTTGCCTAAAACCAGAGAGAAACGATACCTTCTTTTGTGAAATGATAGAATAGTACTAGTCCTCCCAGCTGCAGAGCTGTAAAAAGATAATTGCTGTTAGACATATCCTTTTTGACAGTATTTTTAGAGGAGGAAAACAGTGTGAGTATATATAATTCAAGGTTGCATCCCTGAAGATGGTAGTTGAAAACAACTTGGGTTTTTTTTAAAACACATACAAATCCTTAGGAGAACAGAGCTTCTTTTATAAGAGAAGCTGTCCCTACCTCAAAAAAAACTTTGTAAGGGTTCATTCAGACCAAATCATTCAGGGGGTATCTGCAATCATCCATTTGCACACACTATGACTCTCTTCTAGCAGTCATCCCTTTCTTATGCTATTTCACTGCTAGGGGAACACCACCCAAACTCAGGCGCCACTTCCTAGGCAACATTTAATCTAGTGCAACTTTAGTCACTAATTTGTTAATACTTTGTTGTTACTCAGGATTACAGGGATCCCTAAACCCCAACTACTTCTGCCTGATAAATGCTCTGCTGCTTGTGTTTGAAGGGCTACTTGAACATGTTTCAGAAACAGTTGTTTGAAATGAAGAGACCATTGAGACATACATGCAGGCACTTATGGTGCAGTATTCCTTGGCTCTTCCTGGGGTTCAGATAGAATCAGTGACGTCTTTATCCATGGCCATAATGAAAGTAAACTAAAGATTTTTGAAATATGGCTTCCTATTTTTTCAGGAGCTAACAAAATGACAAACAAAATTAATATATGTACCTTCTAAAAAACATACATATATATACCCTAGAAGGTACATAAAAATGAAAATATTATTTATAAAAATAAAATTTCTAGAAGTTTTAAAACTTACATAAATAATTTCTGTCCTTCTCAGTTTGTTAATCTCAATCATTAAAAATCTACAAAAAGTACATTACAGAATTAGGTTCTCTAATGCACTATGGTACTCAAGCAGCTTATCTTTGCAGAGAACCAAGGATATCAGTGACAGCAAAAATACTTTCTAATTCTGAAATATTTTTATAAGAATAATTTTAATTTAGAAACCAGAGCACATACTTCTGCAGAGACAGAACAGAAACAGTGGGCAGGTAGTCTTTTTACTTGAAACACACTCTGCCTTTTCCTCTCTGGCACTGCAGAGAAAAGAGCATATATGTCTCAATATTAATAGCAAGAAAAATATCATTGGATGGGATAGAATGCTGAGTAAACATTCAAATCTGGATTTAAGGTCCCAAAACAGATTAAATTCACCCCTCATTTTGGCTGCAGGGTTCTTTTAAGTGTTCATTTAAATGCTACATTGCACTTACATCTGCAACTAACGCTTAGGGCTTTCAGAAACCTTTCTCAGAAGAGATATTATGAATAAGGAAGGAAGCTGACTCTAGAACTCAAGACACAGTCAAAGAAAATACCTGGGGAAGAGCTGGCACCACTAGTGGCTCCACCACAGGGTGAACAGTGAGCATGTGTCGTTGTCAGACATGTCATGCACCCACCACTATTAAGGTACTGTTTATATAAGAAAAGTTAATGACATGTGAAATGTTAGAAAAGGAAGTGCAAAACTTTGTGTAAAGGAAAGAGAAAGCTGAATCATTTCAGTAGCCTTTTATGTTTATGCCTTAGAATTTGAGACTTCGCACCCAGCAGGAGGTATTTGACATTTTCGTCTTCAGAGATTAGCACTTCCAGGTATTGATTTAAACTAGGATTTATACCATGACTACCATTTTTATGAAGGGAATAATAAGAGAGATTAGCAAGAAATTGCCAGGCACACTATCCATACTCAGCTGCAAACTGTTTTCATCCTAAACCTGCAGGTTTGTCAATAAAAGCAAAATGTTCATAAGCGAGAAAAGAGCACTCAGCCCAATTTTGAATAAAAATAGCCACAGAGAAAGGGTACCATAAGAGAGCTTTTTATCTTTTCTTGTTAACCTGGAATAGATTCATAATTCATGCTCATATTAAATCTTATTATCTGATTCGGATTAAAGTTCCTTCTCAAGCACCAAATTCTCCCCACACTCTTTAAAGGACATGGGGTCCATCTGAGCATGTCAGAAGGCTGCCAGGCAAACTTCTCATACCCAAGTCCCTTGCTGGACATAGTCTCAAGTAATGTGCATCCCTTTTTTAACCCATGAGTCTTCCTTTGGAAAAAAAAAATAGATTTCAAACCACAATATATAAGGAAAAATCCCACACAGATTTGTGTCAATGCAACCAGAGGACTGAATACATTATTAAGAAAGATTTTCTGTTGCAAAAATAGAAATAAAAGACTTGGTCCTTTTGATTTTCAGAAAGAACTCAGCATA
>PYHW01009533.1:2475864-2500128 GCA_013186435.1 Turdus rufiventris | reverse complement strand
GGGGGGGCAGGGGTTCCGAGCCACAAGCCAAGCCATGACAGTCAGTGCTGGGGGCGGGCGGGAGTTCCAGGGCCCATAGCACGGGGAGGGCGCCTGGGGCTGTGTTTAAAAGCTACGCCAATTCATGAAAAATGTTTGCAAATTGAGCACCTGCCAGTAATCCCCGCGATCGTGAGATTCCATTACTAATTCATTACTTTGTTGCACCTGGATCCTTGCTGCAAAAGGAAGGTTTGCCTTATACTCTGGTGTGCCTTATATATGGACAAAGTTCGGAAATTTGCCGACACCTAGAATTATGCCTTATACTCCGGTGCACCTTATACTCATGAAACTACTGTACTCTAAATGCACTAAAACCCAATAAACATGCAGTATTACCTAATCTATACATATTTCATAGGTAACACAAAAAGTCTTTTCAATGCATCCTGTAGAAAAAGATGTTTCAACTCCTTTCCCTTGCTATAGGATTTCAACCTAAATTACTGGCCTCTTTAAAAGCTGTCAATTCTAAAAAGCAGAATACTTCTGGAGATGAGTTACTGGATATCTTGATATATCCTGAGATAATCAAGATACTTAACAATGACCCCTCTCCTTTGCTCATTGTGAACTTATCTTTTTAGCCAAGGATTCATTTTCAGTCTATTGATAACTTGTTAGCCATCAATCCTGCTCAAGTATTTGTAAAATATTGATTTGACATTGAACAAATCCATCTAACAAAGCTTGCATGAAAAGAACTTGTTTATCCTTTTGATCACTGAACCATGAGTGATGCTTTCTCTGATCACATAAGATTTTAGCTCTTATTCTAAGCAAATGAAATCAAAATAGAAGCAGCCATTAATTCTTGTTTCTAGTTCTTTCTACATATATAAGGGTAAATTGTGTAAATTCTTCATGATACTCCAATCAAGCTGAATTCAAATATTTTTCAAATATAATTTTGTGCTATATAAGCTTGTCTCATTAAAAATTTAGAAGGGGGGAAACAACCTTGTGACTATGAGCTAAAATAGTGTTGACACTGCATTTTGAGAGCCAGGCAGACTGTCCTCTCACATTGCTTATTTTTACAAATGAAAGAACAAGATGATCAGAATTCGTATTGAACCTCCAAAACAGAATGTACAAGAAATAAGAAGGTATCAAGCTGGCCTAACAAAAGTCTCACATGCCCCAAACACAGCAGCACTGCATGCAGTTGAAGGTGTCAAAATGGAAAAGGATCCTTCTGTACAGCAGCTGATTTGTGGGACCATTTTGACAACAGAACAAAAGGAATTAAAAATAATTATCACCTCCAGGAAGATGTTTCTTATATGTCACCATTTAACCTGATTATGAAGACATGCAGTGGGTTTGCAAACCTTGGTGAACTGAAGCTGTACAAACAGCTTTTTCTTTTCCTAAGAGAGCCCAGTAATTGTTTCAGGGCTCCTTTTCATTCCTTTGTTGAGATTGTGAGATTACTAAAATTCTGTGAAAGTATCTAGCATATGGGTTTTCACATTGCTACAATAAGTCCCATGTCTATTCAAAAACAGCATTCCTCAAACTATGTGTGGTCCATACCAGGAAAGATTTGGTGTGAAAGATTCCTGAGAGAGATTACTCAGTGGCTGTAGAGGAGAAACGTAACCTACTCTGACAGGCAGATAGTCCTACAAATACAATCAGGAATGACACAAATTTGCACAAAACAGCTTGAAACTACATGTGAGAGAATGAACTACTGAAGTCTTTCTTGTGTTCAGATGCAGAACAATTGAGAGTCAGCAGAGCTTCTCCTGATACTCATGACCACAGCAGACAACTGCATACACACTTTGTAGGAGAAATTTGCTGCTTTAGTCAGGGTTATAGCAAGAAGGAAAGGAGACAGAGCACCTGATAGGGAAGTAAACCAGGGCTCTGAGTGAGCAGAAGCTCTTGATCTTTTCTTCTTTTTACTAACTCCCACACAAGAATAACATACTGCCTTCTTTTGATTCTCTTGGTTACATATCTGAAGTACAGTAATTTAACGATTACAAGCTGCACTGATTGTAAGCCGCATCTCCGGGTGTCGGCAACATTTCGTTCTTTGTCCATACACAAGCCACACCTGATTATAAGCCGCTCTGTCATTCGCAGTGAGGACCCGCATGCAACGAAGTTGCCAAATAGTAACAGAATCGTGGGATCTCAGGGTTTACTGGCTCGGCTCGGGCCGTGCAGGCTTGGCCTGCTCGGGACTGTCGACGGGGCCAGGTAGCCCAGCTTGGCGCTGCTGCTCGGCAGGGCCGCTCGGGGCCGGCCAACACTGCCGCCACCGCCGGGCTCATTCGCCCTGACCCGGTGCTGCCCCATGTTGGTAGGCAAGTACGGAGCCTGCCGGCACCCACAGTGGCAGCGGCAGGCAGGGAAGGAGCCCCCTTGTTCCTGCAGTGGCAGGTGGGGGTGGGAGTCCCCCACCTCCCACCCAAGCTGCGGGGCCAGCAGGAGGGAGCCTCCACCTTCCCCCTGAACCGTGGGGATGGCAGCACAGAGCCCCTCGCTTCCCCCCAAGCTGCGGGGCTGGCAGGACGGAGCCCCTGCCTCCCCCCTGAGACCCGGGGCTAGCAGGAGGAAGCCCCTCCCTCCCCCCTGAGCCATGGGGATGGCAGCACGGAGCCCCCCACCTCTTCCAAGGCTGCACTGCCTGAAGGAGGGAGCCCCCTGCCTCTGCCCCGGGCTGCGCTGCTTGAAGGAGTGCCACGCTGCCAGCACTGAGCCCGCCTCCACCTGCCGTGCAACAGAGTAACCAACTTGTAACAATCGCGAAATCCTGGGTTTTACTGGCAGGTGCTTGGTTCAGCACCCTGGCTGGCACTTCCAGGGTTGGAAATTTCCGAACTTTTTTCATGTATTAGCTGCTCCTGAGTATAAGCCGCATTTCCGGGGTGGGATCAAAATTTTAGTCAAAATGGTGCGGCTTATAATCGTGAAATTGCTGTAGTTATGCTATGCTGCCGTTCTCTCCCAGAATTTTCCAGTTCTCTATTTTAAATGTCATAGCTGAGTCAAGAACCATCACCAGGAGAACCAGGAACAGGAGAATGAATATGTTGTCATTTGTAGAACAGTTTTCGCTGGGATCCTCTGTGCCCATTCTCTGATCAAAAGCATTTCCCATCTCACCCTTTAGCCCTCAGGGATAGCATGACCCAGAAAACTGTCAGTTTCATAAAAAGGTGTTTTTGAATAAAATTCCCTTCCCAGTTTAAACCATCTCCATCAACCCATAATGTAATGGTGACAGAGTTGAAAGGTGAGCACCATACTATTTGTTGAGGAATTTTTTAAGCACAAATTTTTATCCATAACTTAACTGGCTGCTCTTAAGGTAGTTTCAAGTTTTCTTGCCTTTTTCAACATCTGTGTTTATATGGAAAATTGTAGTGAAGGAAATGTCTCAACAGAAATTACGTCAGATGAAAAATTGCAGCTTAAATGCAGCAATACCACTTTTGCTTGTTAAGCAGAACAACAGATATGGCAAGGAATTGGAGCTAAAGGGCTGAGAATGCTGTCATCAAGTTGATTGATAAAATACACCAATGGCTCCAAGTCAGTCTGTCCTTTCCTCTGTTTCTCCCAAATTCTCTTGTATGGACAAAGAGGCACACATAAGATCTCTGGATGTTGGAGAAAAATAATTGAATAACAATGCCATTGCTTTAGTTCAGCTAGAGAGAAAAGGGTGGATCAGCAAACCGAAAAGAAGCATTTGAGGCAGCATTTACATCTTAGTTATGGCCTCTAAATAACTTGCTAATTAATCTCCTCCAAGAAAATACAAACTAGAACAGGATTTCAGAAAAATGCCTGAAATCGAAGAGAAAGAGCTGGACTTTTCTCTCTGCACAGTGCTGCTCTGTGGCTCTCCACCCTTACAGACTGACTTCAAGCAGTTGTGCATGTCACTGCCACATTTGGTTGCTTTTTCACTGTCTGCAGAGGCAGTTGCAAGCAGGATGTAATGGCATTATGTTACTGTATGGGTCTGTGGAGTGGTGGAAGGACACACAGTAAGATGTCACTTCTTGAGTCAAAGAGCAGTTTATTAAAACCAGTCTTACATTTATAGAAAGGATTGGAGGCAAGGAAAAGAACAGCAATTCATTGGTCAAAAGAAAACAACACCCCTTGTCACGGCCCTCACACATCCAGCAGGTTATAATCTTTTATTATAATTCTTTCTCTTTTCACATTTACCTTTGAGAAAGCTTCAAGGCTGGGAAAGAAACCCAAGCTGACACTGAGAAATCTCTCAGCCTGGGAAAATCCTGTTAGGATTTTTCTCTGAGCCTTTAATGGTATCCACAGCATAACATGGAGGAGATCTCACCCCATCAGCACAGAGCTGACCACCTGTACCTCAGTCAGATATCATGGCTCCTCTTGGCACTATTATCGAGTTTGCTCCACACAGTAGCAGTATGCCAGGCTTTTAAGCCCAGTGTTTAACTGAACAGGACTTAAAAATCTCTCTTGCCCTCAGATACACAAAGTCACTAGAAAGTGACTTTAAACTGATAAACAGCTCATGAAAGGGAATTTACACCTTTTCATGCTGAACTGTTGGTATGTTGAGCACATTTTGTGGAGCAGCAGTGCCAAAGGTCTGATCCAATTTTTGTGATTGTTCTTTGCTCTCAGTATAATTCCCCAGAGCTTCACTGGGCTGGTGATACGCAAGGCTATGTAGCTTTTAGATGTGCTGTTAGGAAGACCAGATCACACTCATGGCCAGTGATAATAGTATGATTCAACAGGTGCAGAGAGGGGAATTTTCTGGCAAAATTACTCCTTCCGTGAAAACAAGTAGCTCTTGGATGTGGATGCACCAGAGGTCCCAGTGGGAGAGGAGTTTATTGGATGTAATTCCAGGGGGTAATAAGCATGTTTGTGAGTATATCTTCCAACTTTAGATGGAGTAAAACCAAGTGAGCAAGGTTTTTTTATTCAAGAGAACATGAATAAATCACAAAGACATGGCTGTGAGTGCCAAAGTGCTCAGGATTTACTGTAGGAAAATTGACTGTCCAAAAAAAGAAAATAATACAAATTAACACTCACACGGAACAATGCTGAAAACTCCAGGGCTTGGCAAAGACAATGAGCCTCTCTGGAAGGGGTCAGAAAACAGCCGCCTCAAACACTTCTGCAAGTAACAGAAGTCATGAAAAGGAGAAAAGCATAAGATCACCATTTCTGGTGTGTTAGCCCTTGCATGGATTCCATGTGCATAATTCATGAAACCAGTAGGATTTTTCTATCACCATGAAAAGAAATAATTGCCCACTTGTTCTTTCATCCCATTACTGTTATTCTTACAAGAACCATACACAATTGTGTATATAGTTACTCCAACTACAATTCACCAACATTTCGCATTATAAAATGCTAGTTTCAATTGCTTACAATAAAACCATCAAAATTGCAAAAGCAATGACATTTCAATATTGACATTTTCAACATAGAAAAATGCAGGTTTTAAGGCACTAAGGGCTGAGTTTAGGTTTATCAGAGAACAATGGCACAGAGTGTAAAACCAGCAAATTGAAGATGCAAGGGGAAGGATAAGTTTCTAGTTAATTCAAAGTTTAATTCCCAATTGTATAGCAGGATTTTTGTGCTGTTCTGTGTGGGGGAGAAGTCCAGGCTGCATATGTTCCCAAAGTAAAAAGGGGCAACTATGATTCTTCTTTACTAAGCTTGTGTTTTGTCTATATCTAAATATCTAAATAAAGTATTTTGAGCTTTCCTTTTGTGAAGGTGTGTACACCTACAGCTAACATGAATTAAATAGGCAGTGGTTTGAGAAATGTCATCTCAACCAAACATTTATTTCCATGGAGAGCAATGAGGTACTGCTCAAGACAGCAAAATGGTCTGTTTCATTTTGAACAGTTCATCCTACAGTGAAAAAAAAAGAAAAAACGAACAAAAACCAACCAAACAAAAAACAACCAAACAAAAAACAAACAAACAAAAAAAGTTGTGCTTTATAGCTTTGACAATGCTGTAACCAGCCAGAAGGTCAAAGAAACTCACTGAAATCTGTTAGTGAGAAGGTCAGTCGCTACCAAGACCAGTTTGAGTGACAAAACTAACTGTTGTTATAACCCTTAATTCTGGTAGACATAAAATGGAACATCTCTTACTGGTAACAAACAGCAGAGAGACATCCAGAAGATACACACCTTTCTGCTGCTTTCTCACTAAGAAGACACACTGTCCTTTTTGAAATACAGAGTTGCATGACTTTCCAGTACAAATGTTTCCAAACATATAGCTCTTCTCCTATGCTGAACACTACTTCAATCATAGTGAGACCTGCCCATCTCTCTCGACATAAAATCATAAAATTCTTTTTGCTCTGAACAAATTCTTGCTTAACAAATAAAATCTTGACTAAAAATAATCAGTAGAAAACAACATAAACATTGTGAATATCTGCATTTGTGTGGGTTAATTATATAACGACCTCAATTCAGGTAAGTATTTAAACATATCTTTATAGAAAATACAATGTTGTTCTTACTAGAGCACTGATCGGAAAGGGCATTTAGAATAACTGGTACTGAATGATCCCGAGTTGCTAGGAAGTATTCAGTTTCTTTTTTCTCTTTCAAAATTAATTTTAAAAAAATTATATAGTTATTTGAGGTTTAGGGGGGGGAATCTGCCCATTATTAAGTAAATTGTCAAGCAAAAATAAAATGAATTGTGCCTATTGACCCTCTGCTGCTGTTAGCAAACTTCAATCATGCTTTCTTTAGGTTTTAATATTGCTTCTGCTCCTTCAAAGAACAAAACATCTCTTGCCACTAAGGGAAAATATTCAGTAAATGCGGTAACCTGGAGTCTAACTAAATCTAGATGTAAGTTCAGCCCAAGAGTACACAGAGCCAATCATCACTACTCCTTGTGGACTGTTAATTGGACTGTTTGATTATGCTCAACCACAGGAACATCTGTAATCAAATGGCTGTTGTCTTGGGTTACAATGTAAGGTGTAACCATAAGTGTGTATTCTATTACCATCTACATGAGCTGGTAGAAATGGTTTATCTTCTTCAAGACTCAGCCCTGGTAACTCCCTCCAGGGAAGCAGCAGCCACCCTGAGGAGGCCAAAAACACTAATGGGCTGTTAATGTCTCACCAAGTGACTCACAGAATTACATCGCTCCATTGTAAGATGCCCCACTCTGGGAGAGGAACCAAACATGCAACCTGTATAATCTGGAGTTTGGGACACCACAATACCACACTGGATTCCCAGAGAACAGCTCTTGATAACCCCCATTGGACTTCTAGAGAAGGACCAGACCTTTTTCGACAGGATCACCAGTTCGACAGAACCACATCCATCACTCCAACAGGACTGTAGCTACCATTTAATCAGACTGCTGCCATCACCTTGATCAACAAACAGGGTGACAGGTCAAATTCTGACTTTGTCAGTTTAAACCAGTGTTTCTGTGCTATGGCCTTGTCCTTTTAGAGGACAAGGTACTGCCAAGAAAAGGCAGGAGCTCCTCCCAAAATGGAGAATGCAAAACCCCTCCCTCCAATTTATTATAATTTGGAAATTAAGGGGGCTCTCAGGCAAAGATATGGGTTTAGGAATAACAGTTCTTTACTAATATATCTACAAGACAAACACAAACAACATCAGCTATGAAAATTAATTACAAAACAGAACAGTATAACTCAGTTCCAGTCCTTCTCAGCTCACACGCTGTCTCCCTGCTCTCAATCCCCGTGGTGGTGGGGGCAGGGCAGGTCCCCCCCAGACGCCAAGGGCAGGAACAGTGGCAGCGGCCTGCATGGGAGAGGGACAGAGGAGGGTCTCCCCCTGCTCACTGTGTGGATTGTGACACTCGGCTGGGGGGTCCAGACGTTGCAGGTTGGATCAGGGAAAAAAACAGCAGTGCATTGTCGAATGAGGCTCCCTGTGCTGGGATGGCAGGGGGTGGAAGATCATAGCCCCCAAACGTCTTCCTCCTAGAGCATGGTCAAGCGAGTGTGTCCCCCAGAGCACAATTAGCTCTCCCCCTCCTTCTCCAACTCCACCTCTGGTCTCCCGGTGTCCTCCCTACTCCTCCTTTTGTCATTAAGCATCGTCGTAGGGTATAGCTATATAACTAACAAGTTTCTTAACATTACAATGGAGGGAAAAAAAGCAGAAAAAGGAAGAGGACAACCCAACCCCCAACAGGCCTTTATTATAATTTTCCTATTAAATTGTAGTTCTGATTTGAAATGTCTTGAAAGATATTTGTGTGGAGTTAATTCTTCCCAATGGTTTGCCTTCAAATCAGAACAGAAAGACACAAATCAATTTGCAATGGTCAGAAGTCTCAAAGACAAGACCTGGGAGAGTATACAATGATTGTACAATTTAAAGAGGAATAATATGAAAAGAAATGAGATGGAAAAGCACTCTAAACAAACAAAAAAATTGTCACAAGGAGAGGAAGAATCAAAATAAAAACTTAGTAACTCTTGCTCAGGCCTTTGGCTGTGATTGTTTCTGACGGCAGTGTCAGACAATGAGAGCATTTTTTGCAGTCCTCTATGTTCTCCACACACATAATGAGCAAAGACAGAATGGTAAGGCTTAAATCTACACCAATGAAAAATCAGGTAACCTCTGAAGAAAAGCAGAATGAAAGATCTCTCTATCAAAAAGGACAATGATTGTTCTAACTGAATAGTCAAACAAAAGGCACGATTTCCATCAAATGAAATTAAAAAAAAAAAAACCCTCTTGTCAGGGCGTGACACAAATGCTGCCTTTAGAGAGAAAAATGGACTGGATGACTATCAGGCCTTCTCTGATCTTATGATATGAGGATTTAATCTTGAAAGGTTGTCCGCCCACCACTCTCCCCGCATAAAAAAGTCTCTGGATTGGTTTGAACTAACTACGAAACATCTGGTTGCAGGACACCTATCATGCTAAGTATTCTTTTCCTAAGATAGTAACTAAAATAGAAGTGGAAAGGAAGGTATCTACCCCAAGGCTGCTACTGGGTCAGTTACTGAGCACTAACAAACATACATTCGCCAACACACTATATGAACCTTCTTTTCATGTTGAAAATATCTTTGCAAGCTGGTTGCTAGGAGCTCTACTCCTTGACATTTACTTGCTTGAGCAAAAGCATGCTGTTTAGCAAAACGTCATGATAAATTTGTCAGGGGGTTGACATTGGCTAGAAGCCAGGTACCCATGAAAAAAATTATTCGCTCATTCTCCTCTGCTATAGTTGAGCAGAGGAGGAGCAAATAAAAGGTATATGGGTGAGATAAGAATTAGGAGAAAACCCTCCATGGGTAAAAAAGGCTCAAAACTTAAAAGAAAAAAAGGGGAAAATTATAAACAGATTTAAAAAGAACAAAATGACAACTAAAATAAACCTGTAGAACACCTTCTCCCCCTCCCCCAGTCATTCTTTCCTTCCCACCAACAGCATAGGAAGACAAAACATGGGGTTTTTAGTCAGTTTGTCGTCTCTAAAAATTTTTCTTCAGTTTGCTTAGGGAGAGGAGTCTCTTTTGCTTTGTCATGGGGTCCTCCTCATGGGAGACACTTCTCTGTGAACTTTTCTAGTGTGTTTCTGATTTTCACAAGAAGCAGCTCCAACTAACCTGCTGCAACATGACTGCCTCCCACAAGCAAAGCAGTCTTCCCACAAATGTATTTTCATAGGCCATTTGGTTCATGGGGTGTAATTTTAAAGGATGAGCCATTCTAGTATAAAAGCAAGGGTCCTCTATCTCTGGAAGTGAGGCTTCTCCTTCTCTCTGTTCAAGCCTTTCACCAGATCACAGCTTCCCAGCATCCACACATTCCAACATGGCCACCTTTTTCTCACAGACTGCAGGTGAATTCTGCAACCCCCCCCCACCCCCAGCAAGCACTTCATGAATTATAGGGAAATAATTTGTTGTATTATATTCCTCACCATGGCTTGCAGAAGTATCTCAGTTCCAACACCCGAAGCACCTCTTCATCCCCCTCCCGCTTTTGCACCAACCTTAGCTGTCACCATGTTGTTCTCTTCACGTGTCTCTACTTTTCCCTTTTCTCTGATTCAAGAGAGAATTGGCGTCCATAAGTTCTTTTGTTTTCAAGTTCTATCAATTAAGAAGTTTTTATAGAGTTCTGGAACGCTGAAAGGTTGATCCTGTTCAGGCTGCGCACTGGGGAATTGCTCATCATGCCTCTCTCTCGTGGTTGCATGGTCCCCATTGGCACTGTGCAATCATTGGCATGGTCCCTGTGCCCACACCAGAAAGGGTCTTGGCCACTCCAGGAAGGGGCTCGATGGCCCTCTCACCACCCCTTGGAGGGCAGGAAAAATGAGGATTTCCACAGTTTTTTCCTTTCTTAAACATGTTAACATAGAAACATTACCAGCTTTTCTAATGGGCTTAGCAGTCTGCCTGTTCTCAGAGCCAGCCAGTGATTGGTTTTGTGATGCATGGAGGAAGTTTTTAGCAGCTCCTCATGGAAAATCACTTTCGTGGCTGGCTTCTTTCCTCCTCACCAAAAATTAAGCTGTGGAAAACCAACACAAAATATCATTTTTAAGCATTGTCTGCTGCAGTTCTGATTAGCTTGTAAGCAAAGTATGAGCATCATATTAGATCTCAGATGGAAGTCCTGTTTTGCTGCAGCTAAATACAGATTGTCTCAAAATTATGGAGGCTGTGAAGCCACTTGAAAGCAAGTTTAAAAAATTAATTTTAAAATATGTATTTTACTGACAGCAATATCTCTATTTAAACATAAATAAATGGCTTTGTAGGAGTATTCCTATGAATTCATTACTTCTCAGTAATGCAAGCTAGAAAGAATATGAACAGGTTCATGCAATCCATTAATAGACATTAGCCTGATCTCAAAATAGTGGAAATCTATGTCTGACCTCCAATTCTGGCAGATTAGTAGCTGGATTAGTAGCTTTTTCTCCATGTGTTGATTTTTTAGGTGTGAGAGGAGAAAAATGCTACTTCTGCCTACTTGAGTTGTTGCAGGGCCTGTTCCTTGCCTTTGAAAATGCTGGGGCGGGGGAGTGCTGTATCAACACAGGAGCGAGTAAGCAACCATGGACATGGCTTTCAGAGACAGTATCCTATGGGTTTGCTAGACCAAGAAAATTTTTTCCTCAACAGCTCTTTAGATCAGCTTTGAATGGATAAAATCATCATTTGCTGAATATGTCTGGGACTTGCGGCCATTTGGGCTGTGCAAAGAGCATTCCCTACAACACCACTCCAGGAGGATCTGGATGGAGAGCAGGTAGTCCACATCCTACAAAGTCCTGCTGAGCTGAAAGAAGCTGTGAGAAAGGAAAATTGAAAAGCTAGTCCTTATTTCATCCCTGCTGCTATCATACAAATCAATCAATAGAGAACAGAGCATTTTGACTTTTAAGCCAAGTTAAAGTGACAGTGATCAAAAGCCTTTACTGGCCTGGCTGCTTAGTGACAAGGGGAGGGGCTTGAGCAGCTGTACATCCCCTTCACAAAACAGCCTCCTAGTGACAGGAAAAGAATGACTAGCAATAGTGTATTACAGGAGTATTGGGCACTTCACACATCCACAGCTTGTGCAGTAGGACTGTGAGAATAGCACATTTGGGCAGAGATTGCAACCTTTAGCCAATACTTCAGATAGAGAATAAGAGAGAGGAAAAGGTCTTATCAGATAATTTGTCTCCTGGGACAGTGAAGTGACTCCAGGCTATCTATTTGAAGACTAATGAACTACCAAAATCTGTTAAATAATGCATTCCATTCTAGTTTGGCTTGACTTCAATAACCAAAAATCTTATGCACCACTGATTGTATGAAACTACCCATTAGCTGATCAAATCTGAATTTAGTAACACTGAAGAAACTCATCATGAGGGCCAGATTTGTCATGGTACATCAGTTAAGGAAGCTGGAAAACCCTACTTACTAGAATGTATGAATCTACAACTAGCCCCAGTATTGAATAGAGTATAAGCATAGGAAAGTGGCTTTATGTGAAGTTTGAACTTGTGTTAAAATGGAAGGAGGAAAAAATATATTATGTCAATTAGGGATTGTGAGAAACAGAGGTGGTTGCAATTGACATAAAACTGATATGAAAGCACATAAAAAGATGCTCGCTTGCTTGTTGCAGGTTCTGGGGGTTCCATTGGGGATATCTTGCAATACTTACTGCTCAATTTCAAGATCAAGTTTCTTGAGACAGGAAACAGTGTAAGAATTTCAAAAAGTTACAATGTGGGCAAACCTCAAGTGGAACAAAAAGAACTCCCTAGGACCTGAAGGACACACGAAAGGAACCATAAAAATAACTATGGTGACAGTGTGCCAGGGCTGGGATTGGAGATGCTGCTGCTCCTGATACAATGGGTCTGGCTCAGAACATTCTCCAGAAGCAGAGTCACTGTCACTAGTATAAGTCAGGGAAACCAGCTCTGTCTGACCAAGCTCCAGGAAGGGAGACTCAAGCATCATTCATACACTCTTTATATACCACGCATGGACTCCATCCACACTTACAGACCTGCCAGAGTAGGCTTTCTCTGATATCTTTTGAAATCTGAAAGATGGAAAAGGAATGACAAAAACCATCATTGTGCATGTTCAGTGGATTGCATCTGCAAAAAAGATGCTGAATTTGATGAAGGATTCCATGTTATCCTGAGACAAGCTCCTTTTTTGGTATTTGTAAGATGACACACCATCAATTGCTTTTAAAAGTGATGTATTTGTCTTGAAATCCTATGGCTCAAGCTATAAAATAAGGAACTAAGAATCTCAGTTACTAATCTAAGAAATTAACTGTCATAATAATGAAAACTTCCACATCAGTCACAATATCAACATTTTTCCTTTTTCATCTTCTACGAGAGGTTTACTGATACACATCTGACAACATGCATTTATAAGCAAGACAGATAATACTAGCAGGTATTCAAATTCCTCATGTAAATTTGTGTTAACCAGAACTACAAACACTTAGCAGGAGAGGTCTGTCTCACAGCATATGATGTTTATCCATGTTTGGGGCACTATTTTAAGCAAGCTGAAGTCAGAATAAGGTTATTTCACAAACATTTCAGTATGCTGTTTCTTACAAAGCCCATGTCATTAGTGCTGAAAGTTGAGCTAAAAATAAAAAACGTTAGTTAAGTGTTTGCAAGTTATTCAAGACTATGTATTTCTTAACTGAGTGAAAAAGAAAGAGATTAAACTGAGTGAAAGAAAAGAGATCTAGGATCTAATCTTGTGCTATGTTTTCTTCCTACAGCTTTCAAAAGTAATGAGTAAAATTTAGTTGATTATATAATGGAAGATTGATAATTTTGTCTATACAGTAACAGAATAAGAATGTGGTTCACATTATATTTACGAATAGGCACTGTGTTTGGAAGGAGGAGAACTCTGTAAATTTGCTGGAGTGATCTAAAAATTTCTTTATTTACAGGGAAAGGGTACTAGATAATATGAGATACGCACCACCATGAAAATTCACATTCAAACTTGAGAGAAATAAATAGGTTCTAAATTGTGCAATAACCTTCCTTGAATCAAGATCAAGAGCCATTTTAAGCACTCCTCAGAGTTAATGGTAACCCTATTAACCAACATGCTTTAATTCACTGTTTTGGGGTGATTTCATGATGGTACTCTATTCCTGATCATCTGTTTTTTGATCAGAATGTCTGCATAGCTTTACGGTAGATCTGGGAGAGGGGCAGGAGCCTGGGAAGCCTGGCATGGGCTTTGTTCAGAATCTGTCTTCAGAGCACACTTGTTATGGCATGTTGCCTAGCTAGGTTAGTTTTTTGCTAGCTTAAGCAGGAAGGGGTTTTTTCCTTTCCCCTTGGATTCTGTTTTGTTTTTTCTTGAACTATTTGGCTTAGTTTGGTCCAAAATAAGGCAATCACTGAGATGGTTGACCAGGACCTGCAGGAGACTGCTAGAGGGGCTGCTCTGGCCAGCCCAAGACCTTGGAGAAAAGCTGAACCAACAAGAGAAAGGACACCAAAATCCACCAGCTTCATCTGGTGTGAGAAGGAGATCAACACCAGAGGTTCAACAGGTTCCCATCTGTTTTGCCTGAGTTGCTGCATGAACTCCTTTTTCCCTTCCCTGAGACAAAGGGGCCAGCCACCATTTTACCTTCCCTGCCATGGCCAGCCATTGTGTCTTCTTCCCCGGACATGTTGGGGGTTTTGGGTCTCTTGTTGTTCTGCTGGAATGGAGTGTGGAGTGGGAAGGGATGGAGGAGTAAGGTTCTAAAAGTTCAATGTCTAGCATTTATTGAACTTTATCCCGTGTTGTGTGGGCACTTTGGTCTGTCAATAAACAGATTTTTCTCACTTTCACCTTCTGGCATTCATTATTCTCATTGGCAAAAGGGATTTCTGAAGTCCTTCTCTTTAGAGGAAACACTGATTCCAGAGTGTTTTCTCTTAAATTCCTCTCTGAACCAAGACATTCACTGTAAAAATGAGTACAATAAACCTTTCAGAGTCATGTCAAAACACCCTATTCAAATGAAGCCCTTGAGGAACTGGACTTCATTAGGGAAGTAAACATTTGGATTGTTACCAGATGATAAAATGTCTACACCAGGTGTGCTAACAAAGTGCTTGTTTTGTTTGTATCAAAACCACCAACTTATGGAACTACATGCCCACTGTGTAAGAAGGAGAACTGGAAGTTCACCATCCCCACTGGATTTCAGGAAAATGATAATCACCTTCTGGGGCAATCAATGAATATGTGTGTAAAATAGAGTATGTAAACAAAAACTTTCCTGCACTCAGATGCATGGATCTGGGAGGAGGTATTCCCCTGTGCATCCAGATGAAGAAAGAATTCCTGCTTCTTAAAGCTGCATTGACATTAAGGGGTTTTTTTATTTTACCAAATTTTTGGCAATAGGATCACATTAAAAAAACCCTACACAACAAATACATCACCCCAATGCATTTCTCAATGCAGCTCTCTAAAAATTAGCTCGATCATTTGCAATAAGAGTACTGATCCACCTACCTTAACATCAAATCATGATACATAAATTATTACTTCAGTTGAAAATCCCATAGATGGTGGACACAGCCTTCATTCCACCCACTGCAGCATAAATTGAATTGTTTAACTCATGCTGATGTTCCACATTCCTGGACTACACTGCAGACAACAAAGTTTTGAAAAACTGGAAATCTGTTTCTCAAGTTTTGGTTTATATTTTAAGCAAAAACCCTTCATTCATTATGAGGGTAATTCTTTACACATGCTGGCAAATTCCACTTTTTCATCTGATGATAAAAGAAACATGGCATCTCTTGTTCTGTGTGCAAAAAGATCTCTTTAGCATAGCATTCCTCAGAAATAATTACCAGATAGGGTTGCATCTTCCTGACATGTTGTTATTGCCTGTTTTTTAAAGTTATTGGAAGTGCCTGTGCCCGAAT
Organism: Turdus rufiventris; assembly: GCA_013186435.1. Classification (NCBI taxonomy): domain Eukaryota; kingdom Metazoa; phylum Chordata; class Aves; order Passeriformes; family Turdidae; genus Turdus; species Turdus rufiventris. Next base: position 2,484,594 of record PYHW01009533.1, on the reverse strand, counting down.
TAAGATGCAAATAAGACAATATGCTAAAGTCAATAGTATAGATTTTATTTAGTAGTGAATACAAGAGAGAGAGAGAGAAAGAAAGAAAGAAAGAAAAAGGAAGAGAAAGAAAAAATAAAGAGGTGGGGGAACAGAAAGAGACATAGACAGACAAAAGAAAGTATCAAGAAAGTATCACTGCATACCACTGGGGTACCAATGATCCTCTCCAGCTGATCTTCTTGGTGGTGAAGGTCCCCCAAAAAGCATTGGATTAATACATGCTCAGGCCAGGTGGGAATGCCCAGGTGCCTTCCCGGGGGCAGGGTACTGGGGCAATGACAGTCTGGCAGTCCTTTGCAGCACACTCTGGATCTGTTGCATCACTCTTCATCACAGCAGTCCTGTAGTGCAAAGCTTCAGGAATGAGTGTGGGGAGCACTTCAGGGGGGGGTCTTTGATGGATTATGACAATCTCTCAGCTGCCTCTCAATGAATGTCCCATAGATGTGACCTTCATGGGGTTGGGGGCTTCACAAGTGGGCCAGTTTGTGTAAGGAAGGATGGGTGTTCATTGCCTCCGACCAGAGGTTTCACCACACACCAGAAACCTCATCTTTGCCCCTCAGCTGGGGAGAAGTCTGTGTAAACCTGATCTCTGAGGGCTATGGTCTCTTCCACTCCAAACCCAGACAGGGATGATTTTCTGCTGAGTTTGGCTTTCTTGTGGATGCATTCCTTTCCCTCAGCCTTGTTTGTTTCTCCCCAGACCTGAGATGATCGAGCAATAGTGTCCCCTTTATCTTATTTAGGCAGTTTAATTCACAGTCCAAAGTCCCAGTCAGGCATCTTCAAGAAGGTGTGGGCTTTTGTAGTTGTAGCTTCTTTATACAGATATTGCTAAAATGGGCAAAACTCCTTAATTACAATGTTTATGACATGAACCATTTCAGTCTCTGACACAAGCATAAAAGAAAGACTGTAAAAAATTTATGACATGAAAATATTTTTGTTATGTACTTTGAAAAAAAAATGCCCACACGGCAATTTGAAGATCTTTCTTACAACAAGGAAATTAAAAGTGAATGCAAATGAAGTGTCCCAAGGCTTTTAATATAAAAACATTACATTAAAAAATATCTTAGATGAGCTAGCCTATCTTGAATAAACAGGTATTTGGGTGATATTTATTGTTTTAATGAACATTTAAAAAATATTAGAAAAATATTTTTTAACATTGTGTCTCGCCTAAGCAATTTATTTTCCTACTTTACTAAATTAAAGAATAGGTCAAATTACCAAAACCTAATTTGTAGCACTGAGATCACGGTGAGTAATCTCACTTAATGAAGCTGTAATCTATGTCTCAGAAACTCTATTATTAGTATCATTACATCATATATTTATGCATAATGAACACTTCACCATAAATAGTCTTTAAAGGCAGAATTTTTATATGCTGATTTATAACTCCAGAGTTTTCCAGATTTCAGTTTAAATAATTTTTCAGCTTTTAACCAGAAAAGCAGCTAAAATGTATAGAAGCTATTTTAGCAGTTATTAGAGTTCTGACAAGAGATTTTACTTGCTAGTGGTAATTACATCAGCTTTCTTCACGAGCACTTCTGCCTGTACCATTTCATAGTGATTATGAGACCATATGATAGAGCCTATTCTTTTACAAAAGATACCACTTGCGAGCTCCACTGAAAGCAACAGAGGAAATTTCAATGTGAGCAGTTAAAACATAGACAAATAATAAAATACGAACACGAAACAGAGGTTTCCACTGCCACCTCTGGAAGCAACTCTTTTGTTTTCACATGCCTCCTATGACACATCAGCAATAACTTCAAGTCACTTATCCACTGGAGGAACTTCTCAGATGTTAAATAATTTGTGACATCTCAGCGCACTAAGAAAACCTGTAACACATTTTTTCCTAGTACCAGAAGGCAGTATGGTCTCTGTCCTATACACAATCTTCACGGTCATGTAGAAGCCACTGAAACATGTTCTTACTCCTTCAGACTCACATGAAAGACATCAATCATATATGGAAAAAAAGGCTTCAAAAATCAAGCAGAACCCTGTCACTAGAGTTGAACTCTTCCATACAAATTCCACAGTTTATCTGTCTCTAATTATGCAATCTTTTAAAAGTTCACATAAAAATGCCAAATCTAAAAGGATGATAGGGCAAGGGGGAGTGGAAATCTGCTCTCCTTTATTTCCAAACAGATGATGCATAAATTTTATGATCATTTATGTGTTACAAAAATTGCATATATATTTATGTTAAAGTTGCTACTAATGGCATGTGACATAATCCAATTATGGAGATGCCAAGTTTGTACCAAACACTTTCATTCTCCAGTGTTCTGTGGGGAAGGGAACAGACTGTGATACCAAGACCTAGATCTGGACTAATTGAGATCTTTAGACAAATCCTATTTTATTTGAGAAAAAGCATTGATTGCCACATCCGTCCAGCTGCCACAATGGTTGCAAACAAGCAGAATTTCTAAATGGAAAGAACCTTTCCAAGAAAATGGAACATAATTTCTCAGCACTTGCCTTAGAAAGAAAATAGACACTTGATAGTCCAGTTTTGTTACCAGAGCTGTTCTTTATCTTTCAGAGTCTTACACTCCTGCTTAGGCAGTAATTTCCTCAAAGAACAACAACTTCAGAGGATGACACATTTAAGTTTATTACAGCTGATGACTGCCACAGAAAAGGCAGAGCCAAAGAAAACCTCAAATCAAATCAGAATCCTTCTGTGTAACAAAAAGCTGTTTCTTTTATGATTTGGGGAAATGCTTTGCAGCTGCTACTTTGGGTGGAAGTGGCACTCTTGTAAACTGACACAACTATTATATAAACTAAGCCTAACTTATGCAATATGGCTGTATACTTGTATCTACTGACATCAGTAATCACAGCTAGCCCAAATAGGTTGCAGTCAGATGTTAACCTAGAATAGTAGAAGATTATTTTAAAATCACATTGTTATAACAGATTATGTTAAAAACAAAAGCAATGGCCTTTCAAGGGCGTTAGGTATGAATAACATCCCTCCAATGCACTTGCATAATTTTGAAGTTCAATTCTGAATATTTTGTCACACTAAAATGGCAGTTACTAATATTGTCCCCCTTCACAATATTCTAAAAATGCTGTGAAATACTTTGAAATATTAGAATTCAAATTCTAAACAGAATTATCAGTCATTGGATGTACTGAGTTGGCAAAAAGTTACATAAAACTATTCATTCCAGTGTATGAAATACTCACCTATTCCATTCCTCTAATGGGAATTAATATCAGGATGTTTTCACCTATATGGGATAGGTAGAGGAAGAGCAAATGCATAGGTTTAGTCTTTGGCTGCAGTAAACCAAAATAAAAATAAGAGAGTTTCCTAATTATTCATATTTTAGACCTTGTTGTTCTCCTGATTGCCTCTGCCTGTAAAAGAAAAAATCCGAGTGCCTTTTTGAGATACTAATCAGCACCAAAGAAACACATGCCAGGCATGAAATTAGCTTTGAAAACCACAGCAAGAGGTTAGTTAAAGATATAGGTAAAGACTTACATGGTATCCCAAAAAAAGGCTTGTCCTTGCCACATGGCATCATTTGGAAGAATTCCCACGAGTTTATCTTGTTGTGACAGGAAGACAGAACAGTACCCTCACCTTTTACCCTGACACATGGTTACTGCAGAACTGACTGCAGAAAGCAGGTTTAGGTCTTTGCCACTTCAGAGTTCTCCCATGGTGACAGAGTGGCACTTTCAGGCTCCAAATGCAACATGTATGTGATCAAGAATCTCCTCTCCTATGGCAGGATATTGTAATAGTCATTTCCACATCTTAGGTCAGTGAAATGAGCATTTCAACACAGCTGTTCTTGCTTACAATAGTGCTGCATGATCAGGTAAGCAGGATACAGGCAAATTTTTTCATCGCATGCATTCTGCTTTAAAACTAACTCATAAGAAAGAAAGCAACTTCTTCAGAGAGTTTTCCTTTTATCAGGCTCCAAAATCCAGGTCAGCTGTATTCTTCATATCTTTCACCAAGTCAACTAACATTACATGGGCATCAAGGATTTTCTTAGGCACCGTTCTCGCACAGCTTAAGTAAGGTCAAAAATAGTTGATAAAAACACGACTCTGTTAGAAGATACCTATAAGCATCTGGAATATTTACTTTGGACATTTATAGACAAAAGCTTGGTTTTGGAGTGTTCTTTTCAACAACATGCAGCATCAGACAGCAGAAAGGGTAGTAGTCCTAGGAAAAACGCAACCTGTTATGAACAAAAGTGAACCTTTTCTAGCTTGCTTTTGATAACTATTCTTTATAAATTTTCTTCACTTTCACACAAAGCACAAGAGTAATGGAAGACAAAAGAAGCAACTGAAAGAAGCCTGTCTTAAGGCTGACAGCAATGTCCCACCAAGGGATTTTTTTGCCTTTTTTCTCATGTCAGCTTAAGACTTTGAACACTGCTTCCATAACAAAAGATTGCATCACTTGCTATGTCTGCATAGCATTACACTTTTAAATTAACTACTCCTGGCTCTCCATTATGTCAGAGGACCAGGCATGAGAATAATTAAAATATTGGTTCCCATTTTTCACTTCAAATATCCTTTCAGGAGAAACCTGGCAGCAAATGAAAGGTGATATGAGAGCACAGAATTCCCAAACCACAGACTGAGCCACACTTTACAGGACCTGCACACACTGCCTTCCATTGTAGCTGCCTGCAATTCCTCAGACTCTGCAGACTGGATAAAAAATTGCCAAGTGTGTTACATAAACTTTTCTAACATCTTTGAGAAATTATTTTTCATAGGAGAACATATCCTTTTAAAGAACCCATGGGGATCAGATGAGTAATCATCAACAGTGACACCACATTGATGGAAATAGATGTTTTATGGATTTAAAACTAGTAAGCTATAGAATCACTGTGAAAACACTAAAGGTTGTCCTCCCATAACTGTTGTCACTTTTAAGAACTATTATTACTGAATATAGCTTTTGAACAATTATCTTAATTTAACATATTCAATTGTCACGATGCAGTAACCAACTAGCCCTCTGATATGCTACTGCCATCGTTAGTAACAGCCCATAAATGTTGTCATGAGTTTTTAGGACTGGGATTTACCAGCCTTCCTCTATCTGAAGTTACCTGGACCTGCCTGCAACTTAATTTAGCTTAATTTAGTTTCCTGGAACAAGGTATTTTTTTTCCTAATTAACTAGGTGTCTATGGCTAATTAATTTTTTGTCTCTGTATCTTTGTATGGTACTGCCATGGTTCTATGACTAGCAAAACAGAGAAACACAGCCTGATATGACAAAGGCCTGAGGAAGCTCAGTAACAGGATGCGGTATAGAAAACCAGGAATGGTATAAAAGATGGGGCACAGGCTTGGCACTAGGAAATCCACAGCTGTAAAAAACTCACCAGTGGTCAGTTAAAGAAATACAGAATAAACATGGAAAAATCTTTGATTATAACTAACAAAGAAAAGAAATATTATCCAACATAAGGAAGATGGCCATACATAACAGATTTGAATGTAATATGAAGCTGCAAAACACTGAATTAAAAACAAAGGTGTACAACTGTGTTGCTGGGAGATAAAAAAGAAACTAAGTACAGTAATTTCACGCATACAAGCTGCACGGAGTATAAGTCGCATTTCCGGTGTGTTGGCAATGTTGATGTCTTTGTCAATAAACAAGCTGCACCCAAATATTAGCCGCACTTTTGTTCGTGGCGAACTTTCACAAAGTCGTCACTTTGTAACAGAATCGCAGGTTGCCTACCTTGGAAACATTATTTCCAAGTGAAAAAAGACACAGACCATAGCTGTGGCAGCATACCCATTATTTACAAGCAGAAAAAAGACACGAACAATAGTGTGGTCATTTTGCGAGCATTCCCAATGGATCCGCGTTGCCTTTAAACAGCAGCTCAGCCACGCAGGCACGGCCCCTCCCCTCCCCTCCCCTCCACTCCCCTCCCCTGATCCACATGAGCGTGGCCAGCTGCGCAGCCGCACAAGACTGAAAACGCTTTAAAAAGTACAGAGAAATATCACACACTTTTATCAAACTGCTGAGAGAACGCGCCGAGGGAACTCACCCCGATAACACCCCCCGCCCCTCAGTAACGCCGTCATCCACAGACAGGCAATAAGCTGTTCTCTGATTGGTTAATCTTTGGAACACCAGGAAAACATGGATTTCAAACCATTTTTGCTCGGGACAGGACCAGCACGGTACCAGGTAAGGGCAGATATCACATTTTTGTTAATAAATTAGCCGCCCTGGAGTACTAGCTGCACTTCCGGGTTTCCACCAAAATTTTGGTCAAAACAGTGCGGCTTGTATTCGTGAAATTACTGTATAACCTGAGGTAATACATACATCTTAGGGTAAGGATGAAACCTCCGAGAAAGGTCTCCAGACACTAACAACTCGCCTCAACAGCCCACATGAACAACTAGAGAGAAGCCATAGGTCATAGGACTTCAGGGAATGGTACAGCTGTGACAGTGTCATTGGCAGGTAGAAGACTTTTTTGTACTTGAGATGTCCTTGCTGTCATGCAAATATACTCAGACTAAAGTTAGACTAAGGGGATTTCTAAAGAAACACAGCATTGCACTGAGTAGCACATATCCAATATGAGTTCAGGAGAGTACTCCATTTAGTCCCACATTGCACTGACCTGAGATTTTAAATAATAAAGCAAGAACTTCCTTTAATGGACCATAATTGAAAACTGCCCAGAAAGAAGGGTCCATCTGATGTTATTATGTCACATACATATCTCAATCAATACCCAAAAGGCAATTTGCTTTCCAGCAAAAAGCCATATATGAGTTTAACTAAAAATTTTAGACTTGTACATAGCTCTTTTTAATTACATGCAAGGTTTTCTTTCTGTTCAGATTAGATACTCACATACACATGGAGTTTATCTTACAGTGTCCTTGGATAGTTGGAGAGGTAATACAGAGAGGGAGTTCTTTCCACCATATGACCGCAATGATAGGAATTGGGAAGTTCTGGTAGTAGAGGGGGTACTGATAGCTTTGCACCCTTTCTACCAGGAGCCTGTGATAGCTCTTAAGTTACACTGACACAAAAATTAGCACTCCAAGTCTCTAGACTGAAAAATTCAAATTCATTACAAGTCTATTTCAGTTGTTTCTGCATAAAACATATTGTTTAATGTAGAAACAGTATTAATTGGTTTATCTAGGACTGTACACCCAGTTTCTTAATTTCATTCCCCAGGAAGAGCTAGAACTGGAAATGTCTAAAGGAAGATAAAAATCCTTTTTATAGAGAACCAAGAAGAGTAATTTTTGAGAGCTAAAGTGTGCAGTTTGTGCTTTCACAAGGTAAGCCATCACAGTGTTAAGTACCTCTTAATAAAAATGGATTCCTTACCATTACAATCATAGTTATGTCCACTTCTCAGACAGATGCACATTTATTGCCTTAGTTCTAATTAAGAGTTGTACTTCTGAACATGGCATTACCAACAGCCTACATTTAGTCTTTCTACAATTACATTTATAAAGAAAATGCATTTAGGAGATGCAAGTGAATACATGAAAGGCAGCTGAAAAAGCAACAAGGGTGAGTGACTAATGGACAAGTTTTCTCTGAATGTATTAATTCCTATTCCTGCTCAAATTTGTTCTATGACATGGCACTCTCTCTTACTCTCCCACATGTGCATTTGCATTTCACACACACAAGTCTGACCAACAGTAGCTGAGGAAGAGAAATACTATTATGGACGATAAATGTGCAAATCTAACCTTTTTTTCAATTGGACAGCATCTTCTAAGATATTCAGAGCCTCATTTTTTTCTCAGTTACAAGAATGTAAATCATAATGAGTTTCTTCTGAGATCAGAAAAATTGTGTTCTTAGTCTTCATGCCTTCTGGTGGTATATTGTCCAAAAGTACACACATCCGTTTGCTTAGGGGTGAGATACTTTTCTTTCTGGCACAGTCAGTAGGATCCAAGGTAAACTAGCCTCCTTGATTAAGCTACTGGGCAAGATCCAGCTGACATTGACTGTAACTATTGATTTGTCCAGTTCCATGCAGGAATCACCAGCATGATGGACAGCAGCTGAACTATGGCTTGCTCTTTAAGGTGGTGCAGCACACCACAGTATGTCTGTGTAAGGAAACCTATTCATGAGGATTTGCATTCTTCAAGCCAGCTCTTAGAGCCTGGGTCCCAAAAGCAGTAGAAAATTAAAGACTTCTGTAAGATGATGGCAGTTAGCCTTCAAGTCAACTGTACTGCTTAAACATGAACATTTATCCTTATAATCACCAGCTGTAGACATAAAATGAACATGACATTTTCAAACAAATATCTCACAGTTTTCTCTTGGGAGGAGGCTACCTTCTGGCTATAAATCAATGGCACACTAACATGTGGCTTGGGAACAGCATGTAAGAATGTGGAATAACACTTTTGCCAGAATTCGGATGCTATCATCATCATCATCTCAGTTTTAACCTAGAAAAAAAAGTGGTTTTGAAAGTGTTTCAAGTACAGTAATTTCACAATTATAAGCCACACCATTTTAACTAAAATTTTGGTCCAAACCCGGAAGTGCGGCTTATAATCAGGTGCGGCTTATATATGGACAAAGAACAAAAAGTTGCTGTTTTAGTTTGGAGG
>PYHW01009533.1:2457863-2475202 GCA_013186435.1 Turdus rufiventris | reverse complement strand
CCCCACCCTCAACAGATGGTGATAGAATAGATACCTTTTATCACACTCTGTATTGTAACCTAAGACAGTTGTTGACACCCGGGCATGCGGCTTATAATCAGGTGCATCTTATATATGGACAAAGAACGAAAAGTTGCCAACACCCGGAAGTGCGGCTTATAATCAGGTGCAGCTTATAATCATGAAATTACTGTAATTCAAAGAAATCCATCAAAATAGCATTTTCAATCAAGCATACAATAAAACCTAATATATGGGAAACCAGTGTTCCCAGTTAGATACAGGAAGTATTGCTATATTGTTGTTCATTTCTCCTCTTTTGTTGAGGAGAAATGAACAACTTTGTGGGAGCAGACATAAACTACTGAAAAAGGCAGCACAGCTAAAATCCTGGCCTACAAGCTTGAAGAATATTTAACATCAAAGCATTTTAGGGCATTGGCAAGTGAAGATGGATTTAATCAAAAGAATATTTACATATGAATAACACAGCTCATATACCTTTACAGCCATCCATGAAAAATTAATTAATTTGCAATGCAAACCAACTGGGGCAGCTACTGAATGCCAATGAATAATGAATTCCACGAATGACAGAACTGTATCTAATTTGTTTTTTAAAAACATATTAATTTTTTCAGTACGTGGTTATTGTACATTATAAAGATTTTCTAAATCCACTGAGCTACTGGTAAAGCATCCAGTACAGGAACCCATCAGAGCAGGTTATGAGTTACCTCCACGTAGTTTTGGCTAATCCCTCTCCACCAATAAGGAGAAAATGAGTATGAGCAAAGTGAAAAAAGAACAGTTTATTAACAGGCAAAAAATGACAAATAGTCTCTAGATACAAAATAGTAAGTCCCAATATCATTCTTTCATTAATATTTATTCTAAGACTAATATATTAAAAAGAAATATATTTATTGAACATCAGCCTACAGTTTACATTTTTCATATTATAAAAGGAGGAACTACCCAAGACCTGTGGTAGTCAACAATTAGGGTGCCCAAGTCACAGGCCTCCGATGTTTCAATCTGACATTTCAGATTAAATCCATTTTAAGGAAACATAAGAAAGTTAAAGACAAAACCCAATACTGAGTATTCTTATGATGTGTTAAGTTTTGACCATGTTTTTTCTTCATATTTGATCATGAGATGCTTTCTAGCCATTTTTACAGGAAGGAGCTGGTATGTTCAAGGCAATAAAAATTAAGACTTCTAGCACAACTAAGGAAAAGAACGGACTACATCAAGCTCTTGAATTACACAAATGTGTGTAAGTTTCTACTCTAGCTATCCAGAAAATACTTCATAATGCAACTTGAATAAACACACCTAACTAGTGAATGATCACTCAAAATAATTTAAAGTACCTTCTCCCTCTAAATAATTACAGTAATTTCATGACTATAAGACTGGCAGTGGTTCGGGGCGGCTTGGGGCTGCCCGTGGCTCGGGACCATCCACGGCTTGGGACCGTCCATGGCTTGGGGCTGCACGGCGCTACCCACTCCCTCTCTCCCTGTGTGGCTGCTGCTGGCTGGGGGCTGGCCAGCACTGCCCAGCCCGCACGGCTGCTGCTAGCTGGGGGTTGGCTGGTGCTGCCCCCGTCGCGGCTCAGCTCACAGCTTGGTTCACGGCTCGCACTTTTTTTTTGCAGCGAGGAGCTGAACCACATGCAACAAAGTAATTACTGGCAGTTGCTCAATTTGCAAACATTTTTCACAAATTGGTGTAGCCTTTAAACTCAGTCGCAAGTGCCCTCCCTGTGTGCGGGCCCTGGCACTCCCACCCACCCCTGGTGCCAGCTGGCAAGGCAGGGTTTGGGGCGGCGGCAGTTTGGGGCAGCTCAGGGCGGCGGCGGTTCGCGGCAGTTGGGGGCTGCCGCGGCTCGCGGCAGTTCGGGGCTGCCCACTCCCTCCCTCCACGCGCCGCCCCAGTGCTCTGGCAGCCCCCTGGTGCTCTGGGAGTCCTGCAAACCCTGGCAATTCAGGAGCCTCGTGTACCCCCGGGCTTTTCCCCCGTGCTGGTGCAGCCCCCATGCCAGCGGGCTCACCCTGCGCCACCGCTGCCCCGATGCCAGCGGGCTTGCCCTGGCCCAGCACTGTCCCAATGCCACCGCTGGGCGGGCTCTGCTCGGCTCAGGACTGTTGCGGGCTTGCACTTCCAGGTTGGCAAATTTTGCAACTTTGTCCATTATATAAGGTGCACTGGACTATAAGGTGCACTTCTGGGTCCAGAGGAAAATTTTAGTCAAAAGGGTGCGCCTTGTAGCTGTGAAAATACTGTATACCTTTTTGTGTACCTTTTTGTATACCTTTTTGTGCAGTGGTTAGGATTCACAAGAGCAGATCATGAAACTGTCTTTTCTACAGTCTGCCATTTGGAAGCTTGTAATATCTCACACCTCCATGTCTTCTGGTTAGGAGACCCGATAATACTTTCTTGCCATCTGTTTTTTTATGACTCCTCATGACTCTTTCACGATCCTGTCAGAGTGCCACTTTGCTCTTCTTGTTTATGATGGGGGATGATCTGCAAACTCTGGCATTGCAATGTGAGGAGCTGCATGTCCTGTGATATCCAAGACAACTCCTTCTTCCAGAGTCTCGTCAGAGCCATGCAAAAGCTTATAAATAGGGTGTGTGACAGCAAAATGAAATATAATCCTTTGCAGTAAATTACATGTGAATTTGTTTACACCAGTTCCATTCATTCATGGTTGTTAAAAGTTGCAAGAAAGTTGCTGTGAAGCCCTTTTTGTCCAACTCCAGAACATTAAAGAAGAAATACAAGACTGCTATTGTAGTGCACTAATAAGTACTGTTATTTAATACAGGGTGTGTTAAGAAAAAACAGTACATAATAGCAGATATGACTTTGTCACAGCCCTCTTTGAGTAAGTGAAGTACTGCTCAAAATTATGATTACATTTGATCTGGTACAGGTAAAAGTGCAAGGAGAGTTTAGTAGCTCTTGTGAATCTATTGATAGAAACATGGTTGCTATAACAACAGTATATCAGAAGGATGGGCGGAAGGGCAAGAAACACGTAACTTTAATAAGAAAAAGATCTAGTTTCAAATCTCCTGATTACCTTCTAGAGTTCATTTATCACAGGTAAGTAAGCTCAGCCTTTGTGCGATACCTTTCAAACCACAAAATGACTATTTTTATTTGCTACTGACATCCAAATATTTCAGAAAATGATAGTCATTATAGTGCCCTTGTGATGCAAGGGGCTTTAACACTGCTATTTGCCATTAGGGTAAGTGAGCGAGCAGTGTCTCAAATTAAACTGCCTCAAATCATACTAGAAGCCTTCCACAGAATCAGGACTGTATTCCTGACTGACATACCCATGTGTGACCTTACTTTCTGGATCTGACTTTCTGCCAATGTTTAACAGATGCTCAGCCCCTTCCCCACCTTTCCAAAAAAGGTCAGACATGAATATTTTGGTAACAGAAAGCTCTATCCTGAATAACAAGTGTAGTGAGTATTAGGTATTCCTCTGCTGTTTGTTCCAATTTACAAAACAGGCTCCCCAGCTTTTTCAGTTAAAAACAGAGCTTTCCTCATTTGCACAAGCTGTACTTATGGAGAACAAAATGTCTGGAATGGTATCTCTCTTTAATGGAAAAATTGTCTCCAAAACAATAAAATAAATTTATCATCTACATGACGCTGCCTGGAAGAATTACCCCTCAGGTCCAAAATTATCAAGCTACTAGCTAATGTAGTTTTTCTTTTCTTCCTTTCCCTTCCTTTAGAATATTCCTCTAAGGGCTGAGTTACCACAGTCTTTTATTTCCCTGGAGTTCCTAAATGTTGTTATTATTATTCCTTGGGCACAGATTGAGAACCCAGCATAGCCTATCTGACACAGGAAAAATTCTTATAAAGTCTCTATAATTCATTTATAAAGTTTTACATGTTGCATGGCAGGCTGAGTTTTAGCTACCACTTTTATCAGTCTTCTTCCTTCAAATGTATTTAGGACATCACATAGATTTTAGTAAGTTATTCACTAGACTTCTCTTGAATATTCTTAATGACCACAGAAGTTTTATTTTCTACACATCTCTCTTGTGGTCATGAAACAAGCTCCCAGAGAGTGTTTAAGGTAACTCTATCATGCATTTCTGTTGCTAGCAGAGATGAAGAATAGGACACTGCCAAGCAGCAAAATCTGAGTTTAATAGTGCTTTTTACCTATAACACTACTATTCTACTTCTTTACAGATGCCATTAGAGAGAAGTATTACTGAGTGCCATGGCACATAGCCCCCAGATGCTTTTCTGCTTGCATTTCCTCTTCCCAGCAGAGCCATGTGCAGAGTCAAATTCCTGCTCCTAGGGAGTTTTGACCCCATGCCTCCCATCTCTTTGTAAATGTGCCACTCTATAAGGCTTTGCAGGTAGAGAGGGGGACCACAGGACCTTTTCTAGGAGGATTTATGTTGTGGTCCCTCACTTCAAAAATATGTGACCACCTTTTCTCCCCTAGGATACCAGTTTGGGTGTCTCAAGATCAAATCGCCAGACCTACCACTTGACTAACAGACATTCAGTAGAGCAGTACCAAAATTGTGGCACATAGGTTCATTTACTGGAAAAAATCATTCTGAGGGTCCTTCTCTCTATACAACAAGCAAGGGGAATGCCACAGAACACCATGGTCCTTCACTCAGCTCACCCTGAGCATAAGCCTTCACATCATAGCCTTCAGTTCAATAATAGAACCCAGTATTTTATCCCTCAGGGGAAAAGAAGAAAGAAAAAATTGAGAAAATAAAAAAAATTTGAAAGAAATTCTACCAAAGAGAAAACAATATCTGAATGTTCTCTCCTGTAAATGGCAGCAAGTCATTAACTTCTTAATTTCTTATGTCATTTACTAGGTGAATCATTATACTCTAGCATTATCCTCAAAAGAGAGGAGTCCTAAATCCTCTTCTTCCCTTGGTGAGAGATCATTGAGAATCTCTAAGGGTAGGCGTAACCATCCAATCTCTTTGAAAATCTGAAAGATCCAAGTGTCTTTGCAATTTTTTGTGCTCACTGAGACTCATTCAAGGTCACAGAACAATGTATTGCTATAGCTAGAATGGCTTCTCTTCTCTAGACCCCTCCTCCAAAGACTTTAGAGTCCTAGCTTCAATGTTTCTCTTTGTCACTTCTAAAAATACACTAAATTTTGGCCTTTTGTTTTCCCTCTATGTAAAATTTATCACAGTTTAGTTTTCTTACCTATTATTACTGCACTTGAACTTACAGCACTTGCATTCCTTTTTTTTCTTAGTGATGACAAATATCAGCAAAGGCATGTGGTAGGATATGTGTAATGCCAGAGCAAAAGTGTTTTTGTCTGTCTAGATTTCCAATTATTTTTTAATTGGAAGTTTATTAAGCACCAAGGTGCTTCCTTCACGCTGTCTGGGATTCTTTGGAATTTACCATACATATATTTGCCAGTGTGCTAAAGCAAACCAGTTGTACTTGGAAGATGGACATTTGTGCAGTGGAAAGGTCTTATTCAAATCTTTTCCAGCAAGAACCAAGGACCGCAAATTATTTACCCCTTGTTCCTGTCTCTTATGCAACATTGCCCTGGAAGGGCATGCATATATTGGCCAGCAACATCACCCCTGGATCTCAGACACACGGGATGTTCTCTCCCTCTGTAGAGAACACCCTTCTCCTGACCCTGATAAATTATTACAGAGCAGCTCTGATTCAACACCGACTTTCCTGCACTGCATCATTAAGCTGAAACACAATTAAACCCTCTCTGCCATTGTCCATAGCTCTCAGAATTCTCCTCCATGGTAAAAACCAGTTTTATACTTAAAATCACCTCTGCACTTCACAAAAACAGCACAGTGGGTGCCTTATTCTCTTTGGCAGAGTCACTTTTACATAGTAATTGTGTACATTGTCAGATGAAGGTAGTCTTGCTGTTAAATATCCTATCTTGCAAGACTTACACTTTTCCAGAACAATTATCCACCTTTGTTTCATGCAGCAGTGTCTGAAATTCCCAACAGAACCCCATCATAATCCAAAACAATTAAGTCATAAATTCTTATTATGGTTTTGTACCCTCATTACCATGACGCCATCTAAATTATTGGCTTTTTGAAAAATATTCTACAAAAATATTCTACAGTGTATAAGGGAAGTTTGCCATCCTTTATTGTACAGAAACAGTGAGCAATTACTACTCTCCTCCAGAGTCTTCCCAAGGGCAGCTCATAAATAATACAATTCCTACTTAAGGAATACATTAGGTCCTAAACTTCTGTACATGGACTCTTGGAGTCTACCTCCACAGCCCCACTTTTTAACATGAATCCTACTAGAAGACTTCATGTAGATCACAGAAAGGTGTCAACAGACTAAATTAGCTCACAGTAGTCACACCTCCTTAATTTCCACCTACTCGCAGTTGGGAGAATTCAAGATGTGTATATTGGGACTTACTGTAAATGTCAGTCACGAAACTGCTCAGCTTTGCTCCCAGAGCTATGCAAGTCTTTGAAAATCAGTGGATCCTCGTCTCTTGCATCCCCTGTATCTTCAAATGCAAAAAAACTAACCGCAACATCAATAAGGAAGCACACAAGGCCACAAGAAGCTAAAAGGATGGTTTGAAATAATTGCTGGATCATTAGCAATATTTGAAAGCAGTGTTAGCATGAAAAAACTGTAATTAGAAACAATCTTTCTTTATCCTGCAGAGAGGCTGACTGCCTCTAATGTGATGAAAGCAAGCAGGATAGCTCTATTTTGTAAACACAGGGAGCAGAGACCAAGAAATACATGCCAAAAGGAGTGATTCTCTGTAAGAATTTTTAAGATTTTTAGAGCTGGTATCAAGAAGAAAAGTTTCTCCTAGAATTCCAGCTCGTGGACTCCAATTCTTCACTCAGAACCCCAGCTTTCATTTTTCTCTATAGAATAGAAGTCTTTGAATCAGTGAACATAAAGCTCAGTAAACATAGAAAGCAAAGTATAGTTACAATTTTTAATCATATTTTCAACCTAATTTTTTTCAACCTGCATCAAGGAGGTACATGACACAACAGTAGAAAACTAGAAGTACTATTCCAGTTTTGTAAACAAGAACACTGATTGGTCTCTTTGGCATTTTCTTTAATGTGAGAAGAATAGGATTAAATCGCAACAAAAAAAGGATTATCATTTATAAAGATCCACAGCGGATTCAGGAAAACAAAATAAAAAGATACTATATAACACTGTGTAGGTAAAAGTAACAAATAACAGATTTTTCAGGTGCATTTACATACCTGAACCCAATAGATTTTAACTTGTAAATTCAAATTACCTTCCAGCATCTACAAAATTAACAAGAAAAGAGCCAAACATCTGGCTAAAGAATGATAGTCTGTCTCTTCCCTGTCACTGAAGACAGGTTCTCTCTGAGCAGCTCTCTGCCACGCTGACTTGGTCTGTTGCAAGGCCAGAAGAGGGATGTCTGTGTCTGGCAATTCACCCACAAACACATCTTCTGCGTTAGGTCCCAGAGATGAAGGACACACACAAAAAAATAAAAATGCAGAGAATGGGTGGGAATTTTACAATTTCTTTGGCAAATAAGCTAGCAAGTGTATTATGAGTGGAAATCTTGTCATGCAAACCCTGTGGGACAGAGATGCCCAATACCTCTTCTTCAGCATACGTAACAACACTTCAAGCATTGTGCCCATTCTTCCATTAATGTAGAGAGCTTTATGGAGGATTTCTTATTGTAAGTGTTGTTGACAAAATCTTTTTTACTTGTGCAAATAAATCCCCAAAATATCCATGCTATTATACAGCTGGATAGATGAAGGCACAAAAGGGAACTCAAATCCAGACCTGAGAATGAGATACAGATTCCCTGTCCCAAACAGCTTGGGCAGGCTTTCTTCCTCAGCAGGGATCATAGCAGGACTGACAAGACACCACACTTGTTCCCTCTCACAACAAACCCTGAAGAGCTGAGGCAGACATTAATTAGCCCACTCAACTGTGGAGGTTGATCAGCCCTATTTAAGCAGTGCCAACTTCCTGCAGGCACAGCCCAGGGATCTCTGAGGCATTTCTGCATCACAAATTTGATATATGAGCTTGACTTCACAAGAGGTAAGAGTCCAACATACATCTGCAAACACAGAGGAATGGCATTGGTTTCTATGGCAATGTTCATCTCAAAAGAGCTCTCAGTTCATCCATCCTGCTCCTCTCTGCCCTGTATCTTAGAAATCCATCTCCCCCTGAGCTTATCAGCAAGCTCATAAAAGGATTGCATCAACATGTAGGGCCTTCTGCCTTCCTTCTGCTTACAGGATTCCCATGGGTTCCTGGGAGGGCAGAGAAGCCCTTGGGGACATGCCTGTTCTTTGTTTTCACACACAAAGAACAATTTCATGAAAGCTCCAATGGGCTTGAGTGTATACATATATTTTAACTGTGAGCAGTTCCATCTTCAGATTCCATATTAGGATACAAAAACACTATAGTCTTAGTATCCAGGCTAAGGTTCTACTGATACAACAAACTGAAAGCGAGATACAATCAGTGCTTTTACAACCTAAAGGCAGATCTCCACATGCCATTTCTTCACTCATACTAGTATCCACATTCTCATTCCTCTTTTCCTGTATTAGCAGGCAGTTCTAGTCACACGAAAGGGAAGTAGAAAAACCCACCAGTGCCTGGTTATGTGAAGCTGTCATACATAGTGCATAATTCTACATGTAGACCTATGCAGACAGGAAGAAAATAGAATCCTGCTCTGGAATACAACATGCACAGTGCAACTACTGTCATTGCACTTTTTACAAGCTACTGATAGGATACCATGACTACAAAAACCTGATGTGTAGGGATGAAAAATGTTGGTCTATCTCTCCTCTGCAAAGTACATGGAGACCTACAGAAGAAAATCTTGCTACATGTTATAAAGTTGATGTCTTTAGTGTATCTGCAACCTGAAGTGTTTGTTCCCTTTAACATGAGGAATATGTGAACCCTAAAAAGGAATTAATGTCTTATTCATGGTATCCAAACCTATCACATTTTGCTGAACCTCTAGTCTATTTTAAAGAAAACTTGTCTTTTTTTTGCTGCTACTTATTTCCAGGCAAGTGATATTTATGTCAGAGACCCATTTGCTTCTGTAGCTCTCCTTATTTAAACTTTTCTTCTATTAAAAATATCTCTTTTTCTGTTCTTTCCCCGGCTCTCAGATCTCTTCCCCTTTTTTTTCTAGCTATGTGAAGAATAACCTTTTTACAGTACCTGTGTTTTTACAGAAAGCAAAGTGCTTTGGTGTGAAGGTGCTGGACTGCAGACTGAAAATGGAATAATACTCCAGCACAGTCTGTTTCAGTGACTCATTACACAGCACATGGCAATATCTCATAGGAGGTGAGCAGGTATGAGCATAATTAGCAGCACCATACAGAGGCATCTGCCACTGACTGTTGCTATCACGCAAGGGAAGGCGAATGACAGCAACACAGACTTCTCCAGCAGAAGAAGTGTTTATTGAAAGATCAATCCGTATTTTATAGCATGGATGACAAAGCTCAGGCAGAACAGTAGGTTATTGGATAGTATAAGAAAACAACCTCTGTCACATACACACTGTATTCTTATATGAAAAACAGCAGGTGTTTAATCTGTGCTTTTTAACTGTTCTATCACTGATAGAACTATCTCTCTGGGAAAAGTCCGCAGCCCGAAGCTGTGTATCTTCACAGCCTGGGAAAATCCTGGCTGGAAATTTTCCTAGGCCATTAGCAGTCTCCACTTCCAACAAGGTGGTAAAGCCTGGCAAAACTCACTCATCATGCAGGAACACCCGTGGAAGGGGCGTGTTCATCGAATACACTTTCAATACTATTTTCCAGCCTTGCACTGTTGAGCTGATGAATGAATAATGATGCTGTAGTGTGTGAGAAAGAAGGGGAGAGCAGTGTCCAATGTGCATGAACAAACATATGGTGATAAATATTTTTTTGAGACAGAAAACAGTAATCTAACAAAATAACCAACAGCTGTAAGCAAATGTTAATATACTAGCTACTAAAATACAAATCAGTTAGCTGGTTCCTTTTTTGAGTTCAGCACAGAGAAAAATTGATAAAAATATAAAAGAAAACCTCACATTCCCATATGCCCAAGATATTTACTCCAGTGAGTGTTGAAATGTCTGTAAAGGTTATTGAAGAATTCCTTTGTCTCGAGAACTTGCCTTCAAAAATAAAAGCAATACATTTTGCAAGCACAAGCTGTACCTGAGCTGGCATAAAGCTAAGGTAACAGATTTTGGTATATAATAATCTATACTGAGAGATAATGCTGAATCATTTCACAATTAGCTACAAAGGTGGTGTTTGGGACTGGAAAAAGAGGTATCTACTCCCAAAACATCATATAAGATGTCAGTTCCTATAAATCATTAAAATTCCACAACCTAAAATCTTCACTTTTACTTCTTCCTACTCATTTTATGTCACTGCAGCTTCCATCCAGATTAAATCTTTCAGACAGCAAAACTGCAGCTATTCCAGAAAATGTCAAAAACATTTCATTTCTTATCCACTTTAATAAGGATAATACAATATTTGCATTCTGTATCATAATGACCTAAGCTCAAAACTTGCAAAAGAGGAATTATTAATGGCAATTTAAATGCTAAAAATATGAACCTTCTCTATAATTTGCTTTTAAGTAAAGGATTATTTGTTCCATTACTAAGTTTAAGAGGACTCAATTAAGGACTAGTGGAGCAAAATGCATGATCAATATCCACACTGAACTAAAAAAGTTAAAAGAAGCAGAAGCAGACTTTTCCTGAAGAGTGTTAAATATTTTTGACATCTGAGATTTACTGTCCACTTGAAAACTGAAATGAGAAATGGACCAAAAAAATTA
The DNA here is from genome assembly GCA_013186435.1 of Turdus rufiventris. Taxonomy (NCBI): domain Eukaryota; kingdom Metazoa; phylum Chordata; class Aves; order Passeriformes; family Turdidae; genus Turdus; species Turdus rufiventris. The sequence goes on along the minus strand of PYHW01009533.1, from coordinate 2,464,246 downwards.
GCTTTTATACATAACACTATGTATCCTTATTATTACATTTTGAGATTTAAAATTTCTCTGAAGATACTTGCTAAAGAAATTAAATGGTTGTATATAACAGAAAGAAGTTTTTCTAGGCAACATATATGCTGCAACAAAATCTACACTACCCTCTCCCACTCACAAGTTTCTCAGCCAAAAAAAATCCCCTGTATATACCAGGCTCTCATAAACAGGCAAGCTTGGAGTAGTCTGTAGAAAAAAGAGCTGTTTCTTGACACTGAAGAACACACTCCATAAAGGAGCATCAACTGAATGGCACAGGAATGGAGGGAGAGTATGCCCCTCACTGCAAAACTTCTGTCACGACAGCAAATATGCAGGGAAGAGAGCAAAATCCTTAAATGATATGTTGAGGAAAGACTCAAATACTTGTTTGTCCTCAATGTTTTCCTTGCAGCATAAAAGAGGACCACTTACATAGAGTTTGACAAAAAACTGCTATTTGCAAGATAGAAGTTCCACATGAGGTGGGATATGAGTTACAGGGGAGAAATAGCAGCAAGAACAGCAATAATAATCTGTATAGGTTTAAAAAGAGTACCTGTGTAATTGTGTAATCCTCTTAATTTTGTACTTGAGGACTGGTCTACCAATACCCAGAACAAACCTTCCCAGAGTTGAATGTACCATCACAAGTCCACTTTCAGTTGGAGAACTTGCATTTTCAGAAAATAACTTTATGTTCTGCAAAAGCTTGAGCAACAAATTTATAGAATCCTTGATTACCTCCACATTACAAATCTGCATTGCATTTTGCTAAACTAAATTTGATGACTCTGGAACAAGAGCCAAAGTGATAGTTACAGAAGCTTTTTATATTGTTTCAGATTCTTCTGTAGTAAAAAAAAAAATTGGCACAGTTCACAGAGAAGGTTAGGACAGAGGTGAATTGATTTTATTAGCAATGGACCAAGGTCTGACATGTTTCAAGCCAAACCTGGAAGTAATTTTGGGTGCTGAACAAAATCTGTTGCCTATAGTCCTCTCTCAAGCTTTCTTATCAGTTTTTCTGCAGAAAGGGGGGAGTAACTGCACTTATTTGATCTTCATCTCTTTCAGAAATTGCCATAATTACTAATTATGATTATGTGCATACCAGCATGTTTTCTTAAGAATGCTTTTTATGCAAAGTGATAGCCAGATCCCTACCTTATGCACTCACACTCCAGTTCTACTATGAAAGCAAACAGATTTGTCAAAACCCCTGACAAAAAATTCTTGAATCCCATTCCCTGACAGCCAACACTTGATAAATCATCAAATCATCTAAGCTTTCCATAGTCTGTTTTCTTTACTGAAAATAGTTTATTTTTACATCAGAGAACAAAAAAAAAATAAAAGGTCTTACTAAAATAAGTAGAATCTAGATCTAGATTATTGGCCCTGGAAGAGAAAAAAAAAAAAAAAGTGCATGATATCTCTGTATTTAGATGAGATACATAATTGTTCATGACATTTTGACTGCTGACATTCAGTTTTATGTCAGGTTATGAAGGAAAGAAGACTTTGGTACAGAAAACAAATATCCCCTTAAAACAGCTATTCTCTGCATCTAAGGTACTGGCTCAAAAGTTCCCTGGGCCATTTACATCTTCCCTCAACCCTGCAAATAAAATTGTGTTCTTTGCAAGGTGTTTCCTTCACATGTTTTCCTAGGAAACAATAAGAATGGACTAGCTGTGGCACTGAACTTTCAAATGTTGTCATTTGCAGGGGTTCTGTATACAAAAGGCCAAGCCTTGGCAGCTCTCATTTTCTCTCCTTTGTTTTCTTTTAATAGTAAAGACAAACATGACCTAATACATGTCATGACACCCACTTGCCTGAAATTACTTATTCCTTCAAACTGCTGCTAAAGGGGCCCACTTGATTAGATTCCTAGGGAAGGTATTAGGGGTTTGTATCTTGGAAAACATGAACAATGTCACATTTCTTACTAGAAAAGCTAAGGATGTATTTTGTCTTGGAAGCTTACATGGAGCACAGCAGTGATAAAGAAATACTTTTAGACTTGACCTTAAGCAACTTCAAAAAAAATTTGTGAAACAAAATTGAAACATTGAAGCCTACAAACAAGAATGTATGGCTTCCCATAAAACACTTGGATGATGCATGTTTGTAAACCATGTATTTGAGTCCTAAGAGCACTACTCAAGTTTTCAACAATTTTAAGACATGAAACTTGTCAGAAAATGCTGTTTACCAAAATATCAAAATGCAACATGATGCTGATTAAACAGAGAAATCCATGTACTTTGCTCCCCCAAAGGAGATTGAATTGTGGTAGTTTTTATTTGATAAAAAACACACCACTTCAAAAATGTGCATCTCTGTTTCACATAAATTTTAAGAAGATGAGAAATAAATAGATATACCAAAAATCAGCTTGACTTCCAAGCTTCCTTAAGAAACTCTTCTTTACTGAGAGTTTTTAGAATACAGAAAGAGCCTGTGGTATTTTCCACTAGCTCATCCCAGCACAGTGGAGTAAGTTGGGAGGTATGAAAAATATGCATAGTACAGCTAATTAATTCAATTTCTCCAGTTCCCAGTTGTCCATCAAAATACCATTCAAGACAACACCATGGGATCTCATTCTCACCTCTTCTCAGTATTATAAATAATGTCATTCAATTGGAGTAGACTGAGAATGAGAAAGTGAATATGAAACTTAGGAAAAGAGCAGCTGATGGCAGGAAATGGAGAACATGGAAGATGGAGCAGGAGGAGACTGACAGTAGAAAATTCATGGATCAGAACACAGAAAGATGCCCTGGGTGCTGACCTGTATCAAACACTGCCTAGGGACGTGCAGTAGAGAGCTGGCAGAGGGAGCAACTCCCACAGCCCAAGCTACTGCAGCAGTTCTGAAACTTCCACTAAGCCACAAATCAAAAAGCCAGCCACATTCCCACACATCTGGGCAGAGAACAATGGCTGGCACCAACTGGCTCGTCAGGCTTTGAAAGCAGCAACCCAAGATATATACATCCAGGAAACTAACCCGACAGCCTGGGTGGAAAAACAGGAGATAGAGAAAGAAAAGTGAGAGAGGTCCCATCCATGCAATTTCAATAGCTAGAGGCTGGCACAATATTTTTTACTTCTTTGCATTTTTTTGTGGAAGAAAAGCCATCTATCAGTTTGTTTGATAGCCTAATTCTCCCTTAATTCAATCCTGTTAACACCTATCTTAAAGTTCTACTGAAGGTATTTTTGGTGTAGCAGCTGGTAGAGAGAGGGATGGTTTGCAGGGAGAGAGAGGAGAGACTTTTTTAGTCATAGGAAGAAATCATATGTACAGTAATTTCACGACCATAAGATGCACTGGACTATAAGGCGCACCTCTGTGAGTCAGCAAATTTCGCAACTTTGTACATTATATAAGGCGCACTGGATTATAAGACACACTCTTTTTTTTGCCACGAAGATCCGTGCCGTGCGCAACAAAGTAACTAATTACTAACAGAATCCCACAATCATGGAGTTTACTGGTAGGTGCTCTATTTGCAAACATTTTTCACAGATTGGTGTAGCCTTTAAATGCAGCCCCAACTGACCACCCCGTGAGCAGGACATGGCACTCCCGCCCACCCCTGGATGGCAAGGCAGGGCTCGATGCGGCTGCGGTTCTGGGCAGCCATGGCTCTCACCTCAGGGTTGCTGTGGTTCAGGGAGGCTCAGGGCTGCCATGGTTTGCGGCGGTGTGGGGTAGCTCGGGGCCACCTGTGGCTCAGAACCATCCACGGCCTGGGGTGGCGTGGCGCTTCCCCCCGCCCTCTCTCCCTGTGTGGCTGCTGCTGGCCAGGGGCTGGCCGCTGCCGCCCCACCTCACAGCTCAGCACTCCTGAGGCACCGCCCCTGCCTCGCGGCTCATCTCACAGCTTGTAATTTTTTTTTGCAGCGAGGAGCTGCACCGCGTGCAACAAAGTAACGAATTACTGGCAGTTGCTCAGTTTGCAAACATTTTTCACAGATTGGCGTAGCCTTTAAATGGAGCCCCAAGCGCCCTCCCTGTGTGTGGGTCCCAGCACTCCCGCCCACTCCAGTGCCAGCTGGCGAGGCGGGGCTTGGGGCTGCGGTGGTTTGGGGCGGCTCAGGGCAGCGGCGGCCACGGCGGTTCAGGGCTGCCGCAGCTCGCAGCGGTTCGGGGCTGCCCACTCCCTCCCTCCCCACGCTGCCTCGGCGCTCCGGGTGCCCCATACCGTGCCGGGAGCCCCGCGCCCCGCTGGGCTTTTCCCCCGCGCCACTGCTGCCCCAATGCTGGCGGGCTCGCCCTGGCATGGTGCTGCCCCGATGCTGCTGGGCTTGGCCCGGTCTGGCGCTGGCTTGATGCCGCCGCCAGGCGGGCTCTGCTCGGCTCAGGACTGTTGCAGGCTCACACTTCCAGGTTGGCGAATTTCACAACTTTGTACATCAGATAAGGCGCACTGGACTATAAGGCACACTTCTGGGTTCAGGGGAAAATTTTCATCAAAAGGGTGCACCTTATATTAGTGAAATTACTATAATTTTTTCTTAAGCTACCATCACCATCATTTTAGTAGATTAGTATATTTTGTGCCTTAACCTGTACTGCTCTACATCTTTCCTAGCTTTCTAGCTTTTCCAGCTTTCTTTGTTTCTCTCTTCTAAGACAGTAAAAATGCAGTGCTCTGGTCTGTTATAATCCGTAAAGGTTTTGGTAATCACCAAAGAGACTTTTTAACAACAACCTCCCTGAATGATACTAGCTGATCTTCACTATCTAAACTGTGTGAGTAATTGTCACAGGATTTCCCCAGGGGATATAGAATCTCTCTTTCATGGAATGACTCAGAAGGATCTCCAGGTATCCACTGGGAACATTTGGGGTCAGGGCTGGGAAGGTCAGGCACTAGAAGTTTAGTTGGTTCACCCCAGCAACTTCTCTGAAAAGGCCATGCATGACCTTCAGCTGAAGGCATATTAAACATTTCAGAACAAGCTGTTCTCTCTTTAAAAACTGAACCAGAAATTAAGGAAAACCAACCAAACAAAACTACCCACCTGAACATTCCCGGGTGCAAGGCATACAGGCACAAGGTGATATGAATGACACTGGAGAGCCCAAGGATCTAAAGAACTCAACAAGAGGCAGATAAAAAATAGAAAAAGCCGAGAACTGGGAAAAATAGGTATTAACCATTTTAGAGGCAGTAAACAAATGTTAAGCAATAAATTAAATAATCACCATATCAGTAGAAAATTTAGATGTAATGTGGAAATGCAAGAAAAAGCAAGGTAAGAACACTTCTTAGAAAATGTTATAAAAAATATACTGTATTCTTCTCAGTGATGATGATTTGAGACAGTCACAACCCACTGTAAACTCTTCACCTCAAGTGAGCCGACCTTAGAGAGACTTGAGGACGGCAAACATCACATCAGAGAAAGTGTAAGCACAGGGACACCTTAATGAAATGCTCCTAGCAGCCATGAAACCTCAGTTCCACCAGCTTCAATATTGTTTTGAGAAAAGGCAATACAGCAGTCTTGTATTTGTTATGGATTTAAAAGCTTCATTTCTCAATCAGCATGCAGCTGAGCTGAGAAAAATCCATTTGGAAAAAAAACTTTAGAAACCAGAAGGAAAAAATCTGAAAGGAAGAATTGGAAATTACATTTTCTGGATCAAAATTATACCAGCAATTAAATGTGATGTTTGAAAGGACAAAAGGTCAAACGTTAAAGAAAACCTGCAGCTATTTCTCTCAGCTAAGAGTTTGCAAGAGAACAAATTGGCTTAGACTGTAAAAAAACTATAAAGTGTAAGGTTTTTTTCATCCTTTTGGAAAGAAATTTTTTTAAAAGGACATCAAGCTTTGAGATTATGTGTAGCTATCTTCGGAAAAAAGGGGTTAACAGCTGAACAGCTCTAATAATAAATAAAGGGTATATTACAGTAATTTCACGATTATAAGCCGCACCGAGTATAAGCCCCACTTCCGGGTGTTGGCAACTTTTTGTTCTTTTGTCCATATATAAGCTGCACCTGATTATAAGCCGCATGTTACAATATAGGGTGTGGTAAAAAGTATCTATTCTATCACCATCTGTTGAGGGTGGAGGCAGTGATCCTTATCTCTGCAGGAGATATTCTGCTGCTGGGCCATTGTTCTTTATCTTTTCACAACTGCAGCCTTCCTCCAGAGAGTCATTTTCTGTTAATGGCCCATTGAGTCTCACTGTGGGACTGATAAAATTACTTCATCCCATTGGAAGTTGCTCCAGTCAGGGGGAAGAGCCCAACTTTTCTTACCAAAATGAAAACAGAGGTTTTGGGACACTAAGGTAGCCCCTTTCTCCACTGGACTCCAGAG
>PYHW01009533.1:2409667-2451820 GCA_013186435.1 Turdus rufiventris | reverse complement strand
TTTTTTTTCAGAATGACTGCTCAAAGTTAAACTTAAAAGTAGTTTTTACCAAGAATGACATCACTCAAAGTAGAAAAGACAAGGCCTTTTAGCTCTTGTTAAAAGCTCACATGTTGCCAAAAATTCAGTAAGGTAAGAAAAAAGCATTCTCAATAATGCTGGTAAATCTATACCTACAGAATTCCAGCATTATGGATTTAGATTAAACTCCCCAAAGAATAATTTGATAACATCCAAAAGATTTTTGCCTTGTGCTCATTTCTCTCAATGAAGTCACAGTGAAAAAAGAAAAGCACAAGATAAAATCTTCAAGGAGGAGACAACTATTCTGAATGTGAAAATATGGTCAGAGAAAGAAATTTAAAGCATTGAAAGAAGACTAAAGCAGAAACACTGGATTGGTTTTTCCCTCTGCCAGAGCTATATAGTATTAATGGCTTCAAAAATCCAAAGTAGGACTAAATCTGTAAATACAGTATTATAAAATAAGACTAACTCTGTAAATACTTGCTCTTGAGAAAAATTACCAGTTTACTTAGTCACTCAAACTCCCCAGAAGCATCAGTCCAAACCTTTGTCTGAACAGAGCACATTCAGAACGCTAAACAAAGCACCAAGGTGGCATTTTGGCTGAAATAAATAGATGGGATTCTCTTGGAGCTCCTAACTTAATCAGATAGTGTAATGAAGTTTTAGCAAGGTAGACACTCTTGGGTTTAAAGTTACAACAAACACAGACTGTGACATTGATATTTTTACAGTTCTTTAAGTCTTCACAATGCTGTAAAACTGCTCTGAAAATATAACAAAATTTAAGAATTTAAGAATTCCCATTTAAGAAGCATCTGTACAGCTTTTGAGGATACCTAGTTTTTTTACTTCTGTAAGAAGCATCATGAATGTACATCAGAAAAATGCCTAGCATTTCCCTGGTCTTTAAGAATAAATAATGTAATTTCAGCTTATCTCTTCTAAAAAGGCACAATATCGGCAATGTATAGTCCTTTTCCTTTACAGAAAACAGACAGCGAAAATTTCTGCTACACAGTAATTAAGCTTCAGAATTTCAATGCCTTTGTTTAGTCTGAGATCTCCCAAGCTACCACCAAAACATTATGGAAAATAAGGATTTGTACCTCAACTTCATGATAGCTCATTGCACGATAGAGAACTTCCACAAGACCACAAAAAGCGCTATCAACTGTCCATGTTCTTGTATGAAGGCAAATATAACACAAAGTGAATTTCATTGAAAATATTTTCTCTCCAGTCTCTTCTGTTTTATTCACAAGAAAGCCCTTTTGTTTCATAATACAGCAAAATACTCATCTCAAATCACAGAATCACAGAATCAACTAGATTGGAAAATAAACTTTGAGATTATCAAGTCCAACCTATGACTTAACACCACCTTGTCAACTAGATCATGGCACTGAGTACCACATCCACTCTTTTCCAAAACACCTTCAGACATGGTGACACCACCACCTTCCTGAGCAACCCATTCCAGTGTCCAGTCACTCTTCCTGTGAAGAACTTCTTCCTAATGTCCTAAATCTCCCCTGGCATGGACTAAGACTGTGTTCTCTTGTTCTGTCACTTGTTGCCTGGGAGAAAAGACCAACCTGCACCTGGCTACACCCTCCTTTCAAGAAGTTTTAATGAGTGATAAGGTCTACCTGAGCCTCCTTTTTTTCAGGCTAAACAACTCCAGCTCCCTCAGTTGGTCCTCATAGGAGCATGAGCTCCCTTCATGTTCTAGACACTTGTGTTCTAAACCCGTCTTGCCCTTCTCTGGACATGTTGCAGCATCTCAACATCCATCCTAAATTGGGTTTTTCAGAACTGGGCACAGTACTCAAGGTGCAGCCTAACCAGTGCCAAGTACAGGGGAAAAATTACTTCCCTGGTCCTGCTGGCCACACTATTGCTGATACAGGCCAAGATGCCGTTGGCTTTTTTGGCCACATGAGGACACTGCCAGCTAATGTTTATTCTGCCATCAGTCAGTACCTCCAGGTTCCTTTCTGCCTGGTTGCTGTCCAGACATTCTGTCCCTAGCCTGTAGCACTGCAGAGGGCTGTGGTGGCAAAATGTAGGACCCAGTGCCTGGTCTTGTTAAACCTCATATTATTGGATTCAGCCCATCTATCCAGCCTGTCCAGGTCCCTCTGCAGACCATTAATGCCCTCCAGAAGATCAACACTTGCACTCAGCTTGGTGCTGTCTGCAAATTTTCTGACGGTGGACTCGATCCCCTCATCCATATCATCAATAAAGATATTAAACAGGACTGAGCCCAACACAGATCTCTAAGGGACACCACTGGTGACTGGCCACCAACTGGATGCAACACCATTCACCACCACTGTCAGGCCCAGCCATCCAGCCAGTTCTTAAACCAAGAGTCTGTCCAAGAGCATCTGTCCAAGCCATGGGCTGCCACCCTTTTCCAGGAGTGTGACATGGAGGTTTTGTCAATGATTTCGCTAAAAATCCAGGTAGACAATATCCACAGTGTTCCCCTCATCCACCAGGAGGGTTACCTGGTGGTAAAAGGAGATCAGGCTGGTCAGACAGGACCTGCCCACCCAAATTCATGCTGGCTGGGTCTTATTCCTCAGCTGCCTGTAGGTGCCATGTGATCACATTCAAAATGATCTATTCCATAACCTTGCTGGGCGCTGAGCTCAGGCTGACAGGCCTGGAGTTCCTGGATCCTCCTTTTACCCTTCTTATAGGTGGGCAGCACATCAACCAGCTTCCAGTCATCTGGGACCTCCCCACCTAGCCAGGATTGATGATAAATGAAGGACAGCAGCTCATCAGGCTCTTCCACCAGATCCTTCAACAACCTAGGATGCATTCTCTTTGGTCCCATAGACTGGTGAGCATCTAAATAGCTCAGCAGGTCATTAACTGCTTCCTCCTGGATTACAGGGGAACTATTCTCCCCATCCATGTCTATCTCAGGAAACCAGTTGTCCTAAGGACAACGTGAAAACTGTGTTAGAAACTTTTGTCCTCAGTGCCCAGTATTTCAGCCTAATCTCTTCAGTGTGAGGCCGAAACGGGAAGACTAGAAGCAAGAACTTCTATAGTTTCCTCACACCCAAAATCCTTGAACTACTTTAGTCCCAGCACAACATTAAAGACTGCTTCTGTTATTCTACATTAAATCAATGCTCTTGATCTTTTATTTCCTATATGGAAAGACTTCACTCTTTTGAAAATATTTGGGATATTGAGCACACAAAAGATCTTTGTATCTGAAGGAAAATTTTCAGCTGATCAACCATGTGGGTTGTTTTGTTTGTCAGGTTTTTTTGAGTTTTGGGTTTTGTGGGTTTTTTTGTGGGGAGTGAGAGTGGAGGAGGGTGCATGGGTGTGTGTGGTGGTGTGTATGTGGTTTTTTGAGAGTTGGTATATGTGTGAGTATTGTTTTTGGGGGTTTTTCCCAGCTTTATAGGTACCAGGGACATCAGTCACACAAATCATTTTGTCAGCAGGGAAACCACTGTGAATTATCACCAACATCAGCTCATAGACCTTTTCCCAGCATTGTCCTCATATCCTACCATTATCAAATGTGCCATCAGAAATATGCAGTAATTTTTAAATTGCATTAACAAGAATGGGTAGATATGTGGATTTTTTTCTGTGAAAAAAGAATATTGTCTGAGTAGCTTTTCTTTGACATAGAGGGAGGAACATTTACTTAGCTTGATTTTGATAAGTTTTTAAAGCCTGATCATTTATTAAATTGTGTTTTGGAAAGGGTTCATATTTGAATAACTGTAAGCCAGAAAATGACAAACTTTGTGAAGACAAAAAAAGTAATTAACATTACTCAGATCTGTTGTAGACAGAGTAATCATATAAACAAAATTAATTTTTTCCTCAGTTTCACAGCATCTGCGCATTTCAAAAACACACTTCATCATGCAGTTGCATGTATGTTGTTGAGAAAACACAAGTTATTACTGCAGCAAGACACTGATGACAGCACTGTCATACATTTTCCATATTAACAACATTTGCCAACAGATACTAAATAATATGAAAAATGAAAACTGTACTTTGGATTTTTGTTTTTTAGCCAGTGATATAGTTGGATCTGGAGACCCGAATTATACACACAGACACACGAAATACACATTCACAAATCTTGTAATAACATGGTTAAAATCAGACAAATATAAAATCTGGATTTCCTGTGGATTTTTATTCAATTGTTTACAATCCCTTAATAATGTTCTTTCAAAGTCAAGAAGTCTAGTTTTCTCTTTTCAATGAAAAAATTTGGCAGTTTTACACAAGACAAATTTGTGTTATGAGGAATGTCAGGTGTATTACTACATGCAATCAGAGATTAAATCATTCTCTCTTTCCACAGTTTGTGGTAATCAATTTGCACAGAGGCTAGGTACAAGTCTTAGTTGAACACACAATTGTCCTGGTATGAGATAATTTAAAGGAGAGCACTCTGGAATTAGCTATCTCCCTTTAAGGATTCCAATAATCCCTTTTTACCAATAAGGAATGATTATTGATAGATAAAAGTGAAAAAGCAACAGTTTATTAATAAATAAAACACCACCAGGCAGGGGAGTGAAAAAAGTAAATAACTGCTAGATATCAAAGTGCTAACACTCAAAATCCCACTGAAACAATGAGAAAGCAAAGTATCAGGAATACCCGTTTCCAGTGTGAGGCCTGGAAGTTATGGGCCCAGGCTTGTAGGACAAAAGGAACAAGAAGGTGCCAGATCCCACTTGGGAGGACAGGAGCCTCACAGAGCAGTTCTAATGCCTGTGTGAGGCTGACCTGGAACAGAGACTAGACAGAGTTAAAATAATAAAATAGGTATTTATTAAAAGTCCTTTAAAGGATACACCTTGGGGAGTACAAGAGCCCGGCCATGGCTAAACCCAGGATGGATCCAAGATGGATCTTGGTCGCGAGTTTTTACACTTTTGTAAGTTTTGGTCCATTTACATACTGGGGTTAATTGTCCAATTACAGCTTTAAGTCATGAAAGTCCAATCCTCCTGGCTTGGTTCCTTCACTTTGCCATTGTTTATTATTAAACACCACTACTGAAACTAGGCTCATCTTAGATCCTGGTGCAAAAATTATTCCCCCACCTTCTCAATAATGAAAGTATTAACACAATCAGCATACTCCCTAGACTTAGAATTTCTATTTCAAAAATAAAGTAAGGCTGTCATGAGATAGCTTTCTACTCTGTTTCTACTGACCGTGTTTTAACTGATGGCAAGCATCGTATTGATCCTTAGTCTCTCTTTTCCACTCAATACCATGTAGAAGAGGCTCACTCACATCTTCACTGCCTGGTCTAGTTCTGAGAGACACAGATATCCTGGAGTGAGGCCAGTAGAGAGCTACAAATGAGTGGGGCTAGGAGCATCAGACATGTAAGGCGAGAGTGGGAAAAGCTGGAGAAAAGAAGGCTTAGGAGTATTGGTGAGAATATAAAAGCAGGGCAGAAGGACAGAGCACAGCCAATAACAAGGGAGACAGACACCTCAGAGGTGCCCAGTGACTGCACAAAATGGTCATAAACTGAAGCCTAGTAAATTCTGTATTAAACAAGAAATGTTTAAAAAAAGGTTCAAGGGTGACAGAAGTCTAAAACAGGTTGCCCAGTGGTGCTGTGGAATATCCATCCTTGAGAGAGACAATACCCAACCGAACACGGCCATGAAAACCTCTCATTGATCTTGCTTGGGGAAGGGGGTTGGACTAAATAGTCTCCAGAGCTGCCTTCCAGCCTCACATCTTCTATGATTCCTGTTGTAATCACTGAGGAGTTGAAACTCCCATGTTTTACCACCTTCACCTCTAATGTCATAAACCTTAACTCCTATGGTGAGCTATGCCTATGACTATGCCTTTTTCCATCAATATGTAATAACAAAAAGCAAAGTACAGTAATTTCACGACCATAAGGCGCACCGGACTATAAGGCGCACCCCCCGAGAGTTGACAACTTTTGCAACTTTGTAGCTCAGATAAGGCACACTGGACTATAAGGCGCACTATTTTTTTTTGCAGTGAGGAGCCGCACGGCGCACAATAAAGTAACGAATTACTGGCAGGTTCTTAATTTGCAAACATTTTGAGGCCATTTTTCGCTGCTTTTTCGCGGCTATTTTTCGCCGCTTTTCAGCCACTTTTCGCGGCCATGTTTCACCACTATTTGGCCACTTCTTCGCGGTGATTTTTCGACGTTTTTGGGCCACTTTTCGCGGCAATTTTTCGCCGCCTTTTCACGGCCATTTTTTGCCGCTTTTCAGCCGCTTTTTGCAGCAATTTGTCGCCGCTTTTTGGCTGCTTTTCGCCGGGATTTTTCGCCGCTTTTTCACGGCTATTTTTTGCCACTTTTCAGCCACTTTTCGTGGCTATTTTTCGCCACTTTTTGGCCGCTTTTCGCGGCCATTTTTCACCGCTTTTTGGCCACTTTTCGTGGCGATTTTTCAGCACTTTTTTGACGCTTTTTCACGGTGCTTTTTTGACGCTTTTTGGCCGCTTTTCGCGGTGATTTTTTCCCGCTTTTTCACCACTTTCCCGCGGCGAAACAGAGCAGAACAGCAACACAGCATGGTCTCATAAGCAGACTGAAAATGGATTTCTATAAACTACTGAGTTTCTCAATGGTCTACATGTAATACCTTATAAAAAATAATAAACCAGGTAATCTGCATCATTGCAAGCACCTTGCCCCAGAACAGTAATTTTCACTTTTTAATCCAGCATCAATCCAGAGATTGCTAAAAACCTTGTGAAACTGCTGGGTGAGAAGAACCAGGTTTTGTAGAGCTGCAAAAAAATAAGTTGCACTAATTATGTTTTTCTTTCTGCTGTCTTTTTCACATGACTCTTATTTCCATTAATTTCCTCTCATTCTGCTTCTGCAAAGAGGTAACAGAAAACCCACTTTGTTCTTAGATATTAGATAACTTCTGGAGAGCTATTACAGACCATTCTTATGTCCTAAATATATAATCCAAGCTAGCAGTCTCAGCTGGGCTGCAAAGCAAACAAGCAAAAAACATAAACCCAAAGGTAGGTGTAAGAGAAGAGATTTCTGGAATTTATTAGCACCTTGTTCACCTAAGATTAAAAAAAAGTCAGTATAGCATTGTTTGCCATTTCTTCAGGAAAATCCTCCTCAGTTCATTCCCTCTCTCTTAATTCTAGGGAAACCTGGCTCCCTCAGACAGGCCTCTCAAACTGATTCCTGCTCACTTGCTTCTAACATCTGCTAGCTATTTGAAACTGGATCTATTCATTCTAGTTCACTGGAAAAGGACTGTTTTTCCAGCATGAAGCAATGCAAGGCACAGTTACTGTATCTGAGTTAATGCTTTAATGCACTTAGCTAATATATGTAAATAGACTGCGGAAAGAACAAAAATAATAAATTCTGTGACATCTGCTGGCTGACCTCATTAGCCAACTCATGATAAGCAGTCATCACAAACACATTTACTTTCCTCCTGTCTTCCTGCAAACATTTACCCATTTTGTATTTCTGCGCTATTGCTTTCTGACTGAAAACCCTCACTGCTAAGTGAATTGTTGCTCATCAGCTTGCAACAATACACCTGGAAATCTTTAAATTATTTATATTCTGAAGTTGCATAACCTCCACATGTGAGGATTGCAAATGACCAGATTTTTGAAAAACTGTTCATTGTTGTATACTAAATCATGCAATATTTTGTGCTATTTAAAATATTCTAACACAAAAAAAGACTGTAACAAAATACTCAGAAAGACTATTTACATTGTTATTCTTTGGCCATGCTGAAAAGAAAGGTGGGCTAACCCTCTCCAAAAACTCAAACCTTAAACATCCAGGCAGAGTCCACCATACCTATAAGGCACAAATGTACTTAGAGCAATAGGTTTCAGTGAAAATGTTCTTGGGAGGAAAGAAACAAAAGTTTAAGTTGTCCCACCAGCCACTGTTAGTACCTGAAACACACTGTCTTTCATCACTTCAAAGCTTTGTCCCAATATGCAGTTGCCAGTTTCCTCCCTCAACCGGTAAAATATTTATGTATTAGCCTTCTCTGGATTTGTCTAATTTTGCTGCCCTCTAGTTCAGGGCTTTTTAAAAGCAAGCCACTCACAGTCCATGTGGAACTTGCTCATGGTCTCCAGTGTCCTCCATTCCCATGAGCTGAACTGGTTGCTATTTGTGTTTAGTAGAAGACCAGCTTTATCTCTTTCATTAAAATTGTTTTTGCTCTTCTTTATCTATGGCCAGTTTTGAAAAAATTATATTTGCCCCAGGGAGAAACTACTACTACATATTGTCAGGTTCTTGGCCCTAGACTAGGCAAAGATTTGTATCAAGGTTTTAGAGCAATCCAAGATCCATTTAATTACTTTTCCATATTTTTCTGCAATGATATCTTTTCAGTTTAACTTTGTCACTAACAGATTTAATTTGCACAGTCATTCTTCTTGCAGTATTTCTCCTACAGCAATACTTATAATAAAATATATTTATATTTATATTTATATTTATATTTATATTTATATTTATATTTATATTTATATTATAAAATAAATTCCTTATAACAATCATTAGCAAACAGTTCTGAATGGTCTTCTCTTGCCTTGTTCTTTTTAATCACTTCCTGCCCCTTGTAAAGGGGCAATAAATTTCTATAAAATAAATTTCTGTATTTATGTAATAAATTTTATATTTCCTCTCTCATGTGCCACCATACAAATCTAAGTGACATACAGACAAATGTGAGCATCGTTCAAGCATAAAAAGAAGTGCCAGTGTTTTCTGGAACCACCTCATTTTCATAATCCAGACAATGTTTACACCTCTATTTCCCATTATTCCCATAATATCATTATGCTATCCCCCAAGTTCCACCTTGACTGTATAAAACCATGACCAACTCAGCTCTTACAAACCATTCCACCTAAATACACTCTGATCCAGGAAGTCACCTTTTTTTTTTTCTCTTTTCTTTTTTTTTTCTTTTCTTTTTTTTTTTTTTTTCCCCAAAATGGGCTTCATGTTTGTTGTCAAGGTAAATGTTAATCGTTAGCACTTCATTCATGGTTCTATTTACCATGTAAACAGAAGATGGCTTCAAACCATGCTCAAGGGAAATTAGATTTCTAAATATTAGGATGCTTGTTTTAGCATCTAAATTAACCTGTTGAGTCACAAGAAAAATCTTGGCCAGGGAGAAGATCTGGATCTACATGAGAGTTTCAGAGAACATCTGTGTATGTCAGGAAATATGTATCCCTTAACAGGACTACCCTGCTGTCAACACTCCATCTAGTGAAAATTTTTTATTTTTAAGAATGACCTCGCTTCTCTTTAATAATAGCTGTACCATCCAGTGAGGAGGAAAGGGGAGCAAGTATCTCAGAGCTGGCAGTACAACTGGAACAGTGCAGATTTCCTTTATGAAGTCCAAATATTGGTATCACTTCTTCTAGGCTAAAAGCCAGGAATACAAAAGCAGGTTTCCACTTGCATTTCTCTCTGGAACTAAGGGTGAGCTGGGACCAAGTGACAGGAATGTCATTCCACTTCTACAGCTGCAGCAACACCCCAGGGCAGAGCCATTCTTGCTGCATAGTTCAGTACACTGGTATTCAGCAGGTATGCAGGAAAGAGGAGGAGAGGAGTATGAGTTGAGGAAAACAGTCTCAGGAAAACTGATAGCATAAGATCAGAGGCTGTACTGAAAAATCTTCCTGTGAAATCAGACCAGCTGCTACTGAAATATTTTGCCTGAGGCAAAATTTAAAAAGTGAACTTCTCTGTCTAATGAAACTAGCACCTCGAGCATTTCATAAAAAGCTTTTCTGATTATTGTTTCTTTTACCTCCACAAAACTGTGACAATTTGACATGTAACAATATTAATAACCTCACTCCTTGTTCCTCATGGCCAGGCTTATCATTCAAACTCTTAGCCTCCACAAATTTATTGTCCTTGATGTGTCTTGGCCTCTAGAACACTTTTAGGACATAACCTGTTTCTGAAGCAATCCTTAAGAAGGGAAGACACTTCATTTGAGGAGCTTTTTGGCTTTTACTTTTCTTGTAACAGCAGCATTTTTTTTCACAGTATCTCCCATCAAATAGTAATAACTCAGTAATAAAAAATCACAAGAAAACACCCTTGAACAAGAAGTCAGGTTGATTCAAAATCCTGCATGCTTCATCAGCAGACATAAGTGTGAAAAACCATTGTTAGAACACAGATTGTTTATGCTGCATCTCAGATGGATGATTTTTAAATGTTTACACCCACAGCAATAGTTGGACTGTAACTCAGTGGGGTAGGATTTCTTTTTATATCTTTACTTCCAGTGAAAGTTTCCAGCTGTAGAGCTGGAATTGGTTTCATGGTGGGGAGGGGTTGATGACTAATTCAATTAAGATAAAGATGACACTGTAGAGAACTAGCTTTTCCTTCTCTCAAACTTCTTTATCCACCGCCTAATTTCATGACTCATTTACCATCAAGTAGAAATATAATAAGAAAAAAATAGTTGTGTTTCATAGCTGCCTTTAACATCATTAGAAAACAGGAAAAAATCTGGACTGCTACTAGATTATTTATGTAGTTATACAGAAATTGTGCCCAAATTTCAGTGTTTGCTACATTTGCAATAGTATGACTCGCAAAAACAAGTGAAACACCAGCTTAGGCATGAGAACAGTTATTGCATAAAGACGTTTTATTTGTGGATAAAGCACTGGTATTTTACTCCTTTCATGCTCAGTTTTTCAAAGCTTAGTTAGCACTGTTTGCTCTGAGGGAAATGGTAAAAAGCACTATTTTGAAAGACACCAAATTTTTAGGCGTGATGACGATTGACTTACATTTTTGAACCCTGCCATTTATCCTGGCTTGTGGGCCCATGCATGAGCCTGTCATGAGCTAAAGTACAAAGCCTTCATAGACAGACTTGTCCCTACAGCTCCACCCAGGAAGATTCAAAAGAGGGGTGTAAGAGCACATGGGGTCAGCACACTCTGTTCCCGTAGACTGTTTCCTACAGACTGCTCCAGCCCACATGGAGAGAGTGCAGCACTAACTCATTTAAGGCACTTGAGCACATACCTAGCGCATTTGCAGCATCCGCTCCTTGTAACACAGTGCAGGAGCTCAGCATGACTGAGCAGCAGAAACTTTAAATCCAACGAAGAACAAGAGATACCAAAATAAAATATGTTAAAAATTACAGAAAATGAAAGGCAGTGGTAGGTATGCCCATAATGCAGTAAAGTAAGCAAAAGAAATTGCTGTGAAACTTTAAACAACCTGTCAGATTTTAGTCAAACACTAAAGGCCAAGGATGTACCTCTAAACTCCTAATGGGAAAAAAAATCAATCACCTAGTTGTTCTCCCAGACAAATACGTACTTAAATTATGACTGGAACTTCCACTTTGTTTTCTGGGCTGTTATTTCAAGCCAAACTCTGCCCATGCAAAGAAGCAACCCTTTGCTTTCTTTAGCATCTACACTTCCTAGAAAGTTTCATTTACCCACAGGAACCCCCACATCACTGTAGTTCACAGCAAAGAATGGAAAGTCTAGCACAAAAACACGGGAACATACAGCCACACTTTTTTAAATGGTGGACTATGACACAAACAAAAATTGTTGCCAGGAAATGGCTCTTCAGATCGCATTTACTATGCTACACACTTCATTTCTCTGTATTATAGAAATACTCTTCTGCTAACCTACCACTAAGTGTCTTGTTTGCTTGAATCACTGACAACCAGAGTACTTGCATTAACATTCACCCTGTTTATTCTCTCAGCCTACCTTTTTCCCACCATTTCGGCTCTTAGGGTTTCTTAACCTTGCAAGATTAATTCCATAAAATGATCAATGACATTTATAATGTTTAAACAAGAAACAAAAAGTGCCTTGGTGCTTCTCTGTTTGTATTTTTATAGCTTCAGTGGAAAATCTTTAACAGGTTTTATTTGCTAATTACTTTACTTTGCAGTTTGGAGAAAAGAAGGGTTAGCACCTATCAGGTAAGTTTTACTCTAAACATGAGAGGAATCACATGGGAATCAGAGTATCAAGCCCTAGATGAATGATTTCCCTGCTTTTTATGAAACAGTGAACAGTTCAGCCATAAATTACATTTCCAGAACAAGAGGAATGGACACATGTTCCAGGCTCTGCTTGTAAAGAAAAACATTGGCTCACTGACTCTTTCCCTCACTTGCTTTTGAAAAGTAGTTTACACCATAGAAATAACTTCAAAATGCAAAGCAAACAATTATTTCCTAGCACCCTCTTCTTTCAGTGGCTTGTGCTGCCTATGTTTCCCATGCTATGTGATTTCTCTATGCTACCATCTAGGAATCTCTGTGGTCTTAAAAAGGTGTTATTCCTGCCAAACTTACAAGGCCTCAGGTCTCCAGGCAACACTTGTTAACCAGTCACATAAGGCCTGTACCTCAGTTTTTGCTAATTAACACTTTCAATGGAGTGAGAAAATAGGTTATTCATTGATGCTAAGAAAAGTATGACTGGACTTCGCTGCTGACATAATAACAAGCTGTCTGCTGATCGCTTACTAGCCAGCACTGTGCAGGTTTTTTCATATTAACAGCTAAATATTCACAGACAGAATGCTGAATAGGTTCACTGTAAGTTAATGGGGCAGCTTCAGCATCTCCCAAGTTATATGCCAGATGCTCCAATCCACCCCAAGGCACAGAGAGATAGCAGAATGGACAACACTGCTCCTCCACAGTGTCCCTCACTCAGGTCACCTAGGTCTCTCGTTCAGCTCCAGGCTTCATGGTGGGCAGTGGTAATTTGCAAGCTCTAGACAGATGCAGAGACCTCAGGTAATGAGCTCCAGCACAAATCTCTCTCACTATAAATCAAGCAAAAAAATTTAGTTAAAACAAATCTAGCAAACTAAGCACTAAGTGAATGAGAACTGTTCCATCAGAGGAAACCCTGGTGCAATCTGGGCAATCTCTTTTTTCCACTTTCTTTTAAAGCCATAATCCTGAAGTGTAAATATAAACTTGCCAGAGATAGTGGAAGGAAAGGCAGCAGAGTTCAGAGTATGAGACCCCCCTCACCCACAACAGAAAGATAGGAATAGTCTAGCACCTTATTAAAAAAAAATCAAAACAAACTTCTGTTTTCAGTACATCAGAGTAGAGGAAATAATTTGATCTCTTTTTTTCATTTCACATTCTTTAAAGTAGTCAATAGTTTAAATTTAGGCTAAGAAACAAAGAGGAAAAAAAGGAAAATTATTGAAAGCATATGCTTCTTTTGGACACGGATGTTATTTCAAGTCAACCCTATAACTGTGCATTAGATTATGACTGCCTTCTCAATACAATACTTGTGTAGCAATTTAAGCTGGCCAGCAGAATACTTTGGTCTCTTACTAGATCTGTTCGAATCTTCCCTTCTTTCTGCTTTTCCAGTTCCTGGAAAATCCACTAGAAAATCCCAGAGAGGAGTTCAGGTGCCTTATATCTGGTCTCTTTCCCAGCTGGGAACACAAACCCAGGCACTGCCACTCCCTGAGCTGTTGCTTAGTTCAGTCTCCTCTGCCACCCGGTGGCTTTGTGCCCATCCTTCAACCGGGCCGCAGCTTCTCCTCCAGGTAAAACTCAGCAGAGTTAACTCATTTTCTTAGGACACCAAAGTCAACTCAATGGAGTACAATGACAGCAGAAAGCCAAAACCTCATATTCTCGTGACACAAAAAGCAAAAAAGCACTTTTGAAGGGTTTCTGATGTTCTTCACCCAAACCAAAGTTTTCGTCAAAACCCATCAAGTTCCAGGGATGAGTTCCAGCACATTATGAATATGAAAAGTCTAGTTAAAGTCTGAGAGTACAAGGATAGCCTTGATCATAATC
Organism: Turdus rufiventris; assembly: GCA_013186435.1. Lineage (NCBI taxonomy): Eukaryota > Metazoa > Chordata > Aves > Passeriformes > Turdidae > Turdus > Turdus rufiventris. The sequence goes on along the minus strand of PYHW01009533.1, from coordinate 2,437,874 downwards.
ACCAAGACTCTTCCATATCACCACCATGTGTTTTAATCCTGAAACAAGAAAACCAAAGCCTTCAACTATTTTTTCAAGCTACAGAAATAGTTAACATTTAGGTTTAATGTTGGTATTGTCTAGAGAGGTTTTTGTGGTTTGGTTGGTTGGCTTTTTGTTGGCTTTGGGTTTTGGGTCATTTTCATGAAAAGCTTTAGAAGGTGTTACTTGCATCCAAAAGTGATTTGCAGTCTGTAAGATTCATGAGTTTTTAGTTTTCTTCCCTACTAGAAAATTGCCAGCCAATAAATAAAGGCAGCACATTTGTTCCAGACATAACATTTACTACATTCTGACTATCTTAAGTAAGGCTCTACAGATATATACCGTATCAATTTTGGTTTCACTTGATTGTGTTTTATTCTTTTGGACCTCTCTCAGATCACAACAGATAATGTCTCTAATGTCAGGAAAGTGCTTTTTCAAGTAGCAAAACTCTAGCTGTAAATAACTAATTATTAGGATCATGTGTACCAGTGACCTTGATTTATGTACAGTAATTTCACGACCGTAAGGCACACCGGACTATAAGGTGCACCAGTCGGCAGCCAGCAAAATTCACAACATGTAGATCAGACAAGGTGCACCGGACCATAAGGCGCACTTTTTTTTTTTTTTTGCAGTGAGGCTCTGCCCCCAGCTCCCCTTGCGTGGTTGCTGGCCGAGGCCCCACCCCCACCGACAGCCATTGGCCCCCAGGCTGGCCTGTAGCTGGCGGGGTCGGGGCATGGCTGCTGCCGCTCTGTGGGACGTCCCCGGGGCCGAGGCATGGCCGCCGCCGCTCTGTGGGGTGTCCCGGGGGCCGGGGTATGGTCGCCGCTGCCCTGTGGGTCGTCCCCGGGGCCCCGCTGCTCCGGGAGCCCCCTAGCTCACTCTGTGCCGCCACTGCCCTGAAGCCGACGGCTCTCCCCCACTCCCCCCCAAGCAGCGGCGGCCCCTATTCCAGCAGCTTTCCACCCCCCCGTCCGGGGGACAACCCTGATACTGGCAGGCCCGCCTCGCGGAGCCCCTCTCCCCTCACATCCCGATGTTGCTGCGGGACCACTCCCCCTCGCAGCCAGGCAAAGCCCCACAGGGCCACTCCCCCCAGCCAGCCACAGCCCTGCAGGACCCCTCTCCCTCCCCACAGCCAGGCACAGCCCCGCGGGGCCAATCCTCCTCCCAGCCCGGCAAAGCCCCATGGGGCCACCCATCCTCCCAGCCAGGCAAAGCCCCGCAGGACCCCTCTCCTTCCCCACAGCCAGGCACAGCCCCGCGGGGCCACTCCTCCTCCCAGCCAGCCACAGCCCCGCGGGGCCACTCCTCCTCCCAGCCAGCCACAGCCCTGCAGGACCCCTCTCCCTCCCCACAGCCAGGCACAGCCCCGCGGGGCCACTCCTCCTCCCAGCCAGCCACAGCCCCGCGGGGCCACTCCTCCTCACAGCCCAGCACAGCCCCGCGGGGCCGCTCCCCCTCGTGGCTCGCACTTCCGGGTTGGCAAATTTTGCCACTATGTAGCTCAGATAAGGTGCACCGGACTATAAGGCGCAATTCTGGGTTCGAGGGAAAATTTTAGTCAAAAGGGTGCACCTTATAGTCGTGAAATTACTGTAATTTGTTTGAGAAACATGTGGCAGAAAACTGTAATTAGGCCTGTACATTTAATGCATATATCCAGGGAGCTTTAAACTCACCATTTAGAGATTCCTATTTAAGTTCTATCCCTTTCTATCTCCCCCTCCAAATAAAACCCATAATTCCTGAAATACTATTAATAAAGCCTTGTATTCTTGACCTTCCACATTGTAATTCTGAATATTTTATGCTCATGAAGTAGCTGCATTCATACAGATAGTTTAATAGACCTACCAGGGCTATAAATGGAAGTCAGGAGAAAGGCTCCACTCTAAATTAGCATGTTGCAAACTGTCAGTAAGATTAAAATGCATGTATAGTGCTGAAAATTACCTTACTGCTTCATGAATGAGGAGTCAATCTACCTAAAGCCTAGTAAGTAGCAAAGGTAGGGGAGAAACAAAGGCCCAAGAATTTTGTTGAGCACAATCTACTCTGGCTCTTAAATCTGCAAGTAACGTGAACTGCTACAATTCACAAAGAATGAGGCAGAGCTGGCACATGAAATTGTCTGCCACCATATAATCCATATCCTAAGTCGGAAAGAAATTTTATAGTTTTGTAACGATATAAAAAAGCTACTTTTCTACTGCAAAACTACATTTTTTCAAGACCTAAAAGAAAAAAATCAAGCCATGTCAGGTGTTACACAATTTTTCCATGTCTTGTAAAGACTGTGTTTCCAAGGTAGATCTACATTCCTGGTATGCACAAGTTAACACTTGCAGTTACATTTGCAAACAAATCAAATTCCAACAGACAAAATTTAGGTAGCACTAAGTAGTCATAATTCACATATCAACCTCATTAATGTCATGCTCTCCATGTGTGTAATCTCTATATCCATGTTTAGTAGGCAAGTTTAGCATGTATAGTTATTAAAAAATAATTTAAATTCAGTGTGTGGTCAATTGCCCAATTTTATACAAACAATACACTGTAGGGATGCTGCCATCTCTGTGGATGCAAATAAAGCACAAGAGGACTTTTTCCTATTTTCCATGCATCACCCATTCCTAATTTTAATGACTTTCAGAAGGTGCAAGATATGAGCACTGAATAACGACAGCTTGACTTGAGGAACAAGAATACTGAAGGCCAAGAATGTGGCCGCCCTTGTGCTGATGACACACACTGTTTAGGGGAGTGCTGTTGCAAGAAAATTATGATGTTGAATGTATCCAAGCACCAAAAAACTAAAATCTCTGATGTATAACTAATGTTCTCTGATGTATTAGGATCTACAAGAAGACAATGCATTTCAGGACAATGACCATAGTTTTTCTGTGTTTCAAAAGGTCTCAGTTTCTTCAGGAAAGTAAGTTTAATACTGTAAAATAAAACCAGCTTAATTGCTTCTGTCATTGGGCCACTATTTAAACTTTCTCTATACTGAATTGAATACATTAGATCCAAACCGTTCACTCAAAGTCTAAATGAAATCGAGCAGCTTTTAATTTATCTTACAGTGAGTACCGCTTTGTTTCTGTGAAGATTTTCTTGGCCATTCTAAAACCAGGTTAGTGAGTAGCAGAAGCATTTTTGCAATAGGCCCCATTCCTTGATGAGGTCACCCTGCCGTGGTGAGCAAATATAGCTTTATATCATCCTTGATTGTTGTTCACTTTCCCAATGACAGGAAACAATGATCCCTTTCTGACACCACGAACATCCTCAGCAACCTGTTGATTTCCTAAGTTGTGCCAATTTCCATAGTTATCTGCCTCTCTTCTCCAGGTCATGCCATGTCAACCAGTGACACATGGTGAGGATTTTTGCAGGTTAGCAAGGACAACTCTCACAGACATCTTATCTAATAGGCATTTATGCACTCCCCCAGTTCCTGGCCACAGCAGCAAAACCAGATATCAAATCCACTCATTTAGACCACATAGAAAAATTTGTTTCTTCTCTTAACATGTTAAAAGTAGTTCCTATAGAGACCACATTGGTTAAATTCTATAAAAATAGCTCTGTTAGAACAGTTTCCTCCACTTTCACCCTGATGTGACCATCTCTGTTTTCAGACTTTTTTGCCCTCACAGCCTTTGACTCAGAAAGATCAACACTTATGCCTTGCCTCATCTGCTATCACCTCTATTCTCTCTTCCTGATAAATACAGATACAAGCCATCGTTGTCTGAATTCTTCTCATTCTTAGCATTTCCAACAAAATTTCAATTTTCTGTCCCCACCACAAAATCCAAATCTAGTTAGTCTTGCACTCAGCTTCCAAATAGCCATATCCCTTCCTGAAATAACACACAGAAACAAAAAAAAAACCTAGCCACATACTGATTTGGTTTTTTAAGCTCTCATTATCTTGAGCTTGGCATCCCTTCCACTGACTTCCTTGTTTCCTTCTTCCCACATCCTCCCACACCTGATACACTATTTTTAATTGTTTGTTTGTTTGGTTTTGGGGGTGGATTTTTTTGTTTGTTTGTTTTTTGTTTGGTTGGTTTTGTGGGGTTTGTTTTGTTTTGGTTTGGTTTGGTTTTTAGCTGAACTGCTTATATGCAATGTCCACTGAGATGATGCAAGTTTTCAAGTTGAAACCTACTTTAAGATTCTGAGTTTTGTTCTGGACATGGCCAAGTCACTCAAAAACAGGTACTTTTATTGGCCAAAATTAATCTTGTGTAGTTACACTATATACCTGAAAAAACACTTTTAATCTCAGCAAACCATCTGGAAGAGATGTTACAGTTGGAGTCTGTGACCTGGGCACATCCCCGTTCCCAAACTGTTTAAGTGGTACATAATGTGTTTTGCCATGCTTTGCTTTACCTTCTCAATTCTCAGCTGTGAAGTACTATCAGGTACAAGGAATTTTCCATCTTCCCTGAAGGCTATTCATATCAGCCCACCACTGCCTTCAAATTACAGAGCTTTATTCACAACTGCTGAAGTTGCTCTTACTTAAATTCAGATGCTTCTAAGAATATTAGGTCCAAGATAAATCACTCGCTTTCAGCAAAATCTTCTGAGCTTCAGTATTTCAACACTTGAAGTGCAGCAGCTTGCAGTGTACATGGAAAATATCCATATGAGTACGAGATAAAGCTCTTCAAATACCATGTTGGATACCTGTAGCTGCAAAAGAAATGTCTTGCCCCAGATACCATTACCCTGTTTTGGCTAAGTCACTACAGGGCTGAGCTTGATTTTGTCATAGGCCTCTTCTATCTAGCATGCTACTGACAAATGATGAATTAGATGGCAAATCAAGCTCTTCCCTGAAAATGAGTGCAGCATTCTAGAACTAATTAATTGTGTCAAAGTCAAAAGAGAGTAAAACCTTGTTAAGTCACCAGGGTGGGAACAGGCAGCAACAAAGCACAGTTCCAGGTCCCAGCCTCAAGAATCAATCAATCAGGTCCAAGAGTCAGAGCCAGGAACTCACCAAATTCATACCTATGTACTTTATACCCTTTGCTGCTACTCCCATGGTGATGTCAAGAAAATGGAGGGAGAGCAAGAACAAAGGTTCAAATAAACCTTTATCAAATGGCAAAAAGAAAAAAAGGGTACAAGGATGTTGCAGTGTGTTTCTTGTTAATGGTATGTTCTGTTACGCTGGAGGCAGCAGACCTGCACAAGAATGAAATGGATTCTCAGTTTTACAAGTAAACTGTGGCATCAGCTCCTAGGAATTATGGACCATTAATATTACAATAGCCTGCAAAATGGGGGTTTTTGTGGTTTTTTTTGTTTTTTTTTAATTTTAAGCATCCACAGGTTAAAGCATTGTAGCTAAAAATCTTCAGCAACCTGCCTAATGTAAGCATGAAAACACTCAGGGTGTTGTGTCCAGAGAGACTGTGCCTCTTCTCAAATACCAGTTCAAACAAAATCTGTTCTATTATCTTATAAGGCTTGAGCAACCACCACTTCTGATTTGTCAGAGAAATTTATCTCTTTAGCTTCATGAAATTTTACTGAACAGTGGCACTGTGTAAGTCTAGTGGGAAGCAAGTTATGAGGAACCTCCAAGAAGGTATTTTAAGCTCCATATATCAACAAACCATTGTGAAATTCAGATTAACTCAGCACTGTGATGCTGCTACAGACCTAGGTCTTACCAGCAGTCCTGCAGTTACCTTTAACAGAGGTCTCAAACAGAACAATCTCAAGAATGATGAAGAGGCAACATTTAGGTGTGGTGGGTCTGGCCTTTTCTAATACACAGAAAGACCAAACGTGACCAGTTGTACTGAATGTGCAGATTCCCAGTCTCTGCAATTAGAAATCCATGCATCAACATTCCAAGTAGAGGACTGGTTGTGATTGCAAGCTTCTTCCCCATGCTCAGGCAAACACATATACCGCAGTTTCAAAGGTTGATGTCATTAACTCTGGCTCCCAAAGAATTCAAAGGCTTCAAGACTACATCTAGGTCAGTAAAACACACTTGGATTTACAGAACAAAAGCAGAGTACTGTCAGCATGTTCCAAAAGAATTTGAGTCAGTCACATAGGCTAAGATGACAATTACTGCACCCCGGCTTACAATGTGCAATAGAAAAGATACTTCAGCCCCTAAATCCAGCTACTCTAGAGCTGATCTAATATCCAAAGGTGACTTCAAAACTTGCTATTAGTCCCTAGAGATCCGAGCAAAAAGAGCATGTTGTAAGGGTCAGTCCAAAGTTTCCCTGATCTGCCTCACGACCATCAAAAAGACTGGAGACCCTGAGACCACACCACTCGCTTTGGACAGGAGTTTTTCTGACCTGGCCACAGTGGATGCTTGCCAAAGGACTGTGTACAGGTGTGCTTACCTGAGCTTGCTGCTTCCATGGTACACTGCTCTCAAGCAGAGTACCAGTTGTAGTGTTCTGTCCTGCACCTGATTTTTGAAGCCACGGGCTTCTGAACACAATAGTCCATAAATCTCCCCACCTTTTGGCCAGAGGCCGTTTGCCTTGAAAACTGACTGCAAAAATGACTACAGTAATTTCGCAAGTATAAAGCACACCAAAGTATAAGGTGCACTTCCGGGTGTCAGCAAATTCCCAAACTTCGTCCATATATAAGGCACACTGGCATATAAGGCGCACAATTTTTTTTGCAGCAAGGATCCATGTGCAACAAAGTAACAAATTAGTAACAGAATTGCACGAGCGCGGGGTTTACTGGCTCAGCTCGGCACCAGGTGGGCTCAGCCCCACTCGGGGCTGTTGCAGGTTCACACTTCCAGGTTGGCAAATTTCCGAACTTTGTCCATATATAAGGCGCTTCAGGGTATAAGGCACACTTCCAGGTTCAGACCAAAATTTTAGTCAAAAGGGTGTGCCTTACACGCGTGAAATTACTGTACTTTCTGAAGAGACTCTGAGATCTCCCTCTCCCTACAGATGGAAGACATCGATGGATGTCCCGACAACGTCCCATCTGTTGGTACCTATTCCCCCTATTCTCTCTCGCTCTTTCTCCCCTTTTTACTTTGTTTCTCTATTCTCTCTCCCCCCTTTTACTTTCTTTCTCTACTCTCTCTCTCTCTCTCTCTCTTCTATTGTAAACTAAGCTGTTGGCACTCAATAAACTGCATTGCTGCTTGTTGCTGAATAAAACTTTAGTCTCCTGCTGTTTGTCTTTTGCACCTTGGGGTCAAACAAACCATCACGACCCCTGCTCAGGTTGTGCAGACCGTGACACATGTCCAAGACATTTTTGGTTTAGCTGGGCAAAATGAAGCATTAACATCTCTGTAGGTAGGTAGTTTGTGACAGTGAGAAATCCAGCACATTTCTGTGTTCCACTACTGAAAATGGACTTAAAAAGTCATGCAGCAGCCTCTGCAGCCACTTAAAGCAGCAGTGCCAGGCAGAAATCTATCAGGTGCAGATTAAAAACAATAGAAAGAAAAAGAGCCCATACAATATATCACATATAATTCAGAGAAACACAAAGCCTGTTTAATAAATGTGATGTTGTAGCACACAGAGAAGAACAACACTGGATGTGCAAGACAGAACTTAATTAATCTAACAGCTAACTTGGTGCCTTGAAGAATTCCTTAAGCTACTTCACAGCTGGATAATGCAGCATCCAGCTGTGCAGCATGCATCACAGGACAAAGTGCAAAGTTTTTTAATAATATAGTGAATCAATTAAGCTTCCCTCAAAACTGAAGCCTCCAAAACAGACCACTTTAATAATCAGCAGCCAGAAAACTCACTATTTTATATTATCATAATATTTTATGGCAAAAGAGAGACTGAGCAGGAGGTGGAGACTTAGGCTAAGTGTCTGAAGGGATAGAATAACAGTTCACATTGCAGTCTCACTTAGATGATTATGAACAAGAAAGGGGAACTACCTGTTCCACATCTTCCCCTCAGAGGTGGTTTACTAAATTCTCTGAGTTTGCTGGCTGACGCACAGAAAACAGAGCTATTTTTAAATGGATGAAGCAGATATTTTGCTCTGAAAATATTAATAATTTTTATGTTCAATAAGTTCTTCCTCATTCATCTGTTAAGACCAGAAACCAGAGAAAGAGCTGCCTGGTAGGATATAATACAAAAAGAGTCTTCTCAAAAAGCTATGTTTTGTCAGGAACTACCTTTTCCTAGTACACAGTTCAGTCGGTTGTTGAACTGTTACAGTGGGAATGAAAAGCCAAACTGTTGAGTTTTTTGTCCTGGCACCCTTAGTGTCACTGGCCTTGAGAGTCATAGGAGGAGCAGGCAGGGCAAGGCATGGCCAGGGGCTGCCAGGGAAAAGGGCTATTGAATTGAAGGTGGGGGGCTGATGAGGTGGAGGGTTGAACAATGTAATGCAAGGCAAGGAAGAGGTTCAAGGCCAAGGCAAGTGAAGGGTTCACAAGGCAAGTGAAATTGAGGCAAGGCCACGAGAGTCCTAGAAGGACAACAAAAAGCAAGGCAAGACCTGGAAAACTGGGTAGGGAAGGATACAGAGCAGGCAGTAAGGCAATGTGAGGTGGGGGAAGCAAGACAAAGCAAAGGAATGGTCAGGAATGGCAAGGAAATGCAAGATTGGGTAGGAAAGGCAAAGCAATGCAAGGGAGTGGTTGATAAAGCAGTAAGGGTCTTTAGAGGGCCCAGCTAGGCCCAGCTAGGTAAGGCAATGAGTGTCATAAGAGGAAGAGGCAATGCAAGTAAGGCCAAGAAAAAAGCAGCAGGGAAGTCAAGTTGGGGTTTGAGTGAGCAAGGCAATGCAAAGCAATGGAATGGTAGGAAGGGCAAGAGAAGGACATGGATGGGTCAGGAAGGCAAAGGAAAGGTTAGTTAGGAATGGCAAGGAAATGACAAATTGGGTAGTAATGGCAAGGAAATGCAAATGAGGTATGGGTCTGGCAATACAAGGCCATTAGAAGAAAGCAGCTGGCATATAAATTCAAGGGGGACATGGTCATGGAATATAATGCAAGGCAAGGGAGTGTTAGCAGGACAAGACAAGTGAACTGCTAGGCAAGGTAAGTGATAGGTACATTCAAATATTGCTCCCAGATGAAAGCTGCCAGGACAGACTGGCCTGTCTTGCCTTGATCTCCCCTGGGTCACCACTAATCTGCACCTAAAATACTGGGGTATGGGCTATCCGTCGTACGGATGTCATTCTTGTCCCAGAGCCCAGAGTTGAAATTTGGATTGCATGTCCAAAATTTTCAGTACTTCAAAGGATTGGACCCAGACAAAAGATGTTAGCACAGACAGGTCTAGCTGGATGTCACCTCTCCTGGGGCTACTGTCATCTGCACCTGAAACAGTTGAGTCTATATACTTTTCTTCCTATGGAAAAATCTGTCATTCTAGTACAGGAACTAAAGGGTGAAATTTAAGATTGCATGTCCAAAATTCAGTGCATACAAGGATTTGTCCCAGAAAAAAGCTGCCAGCACAGGTAAGCCTTGCTGGCCTTGTCCCTCCTTGATCTGCCTTTCATCTGCACGTGAAACAGTGGGTTTATGTGCTTTCCTTCCCATGGGAAAGAACTGTCATTCTCATCCAGGAGTCTATGGCTAAAATGTGGACTGCATGTCCCATATGCAATACAGCCAAGGATTGCTCCCAAAGGAAAGCTGCCAGTACAAATGGGTCTTGCTGGCTTTGACCATCCCTTGGCCACCTCTCATCTACTCCTGAAACAGTGGGGTACATGAAGGCATTGAGGGTAATAGAAGGAGCAAGCAAGGGAAGGAAAAAGATGGAAGGAAAGGCAAGGGAAGAACACAGCTCGATAAGGCAATGCAGCTTGTGGGGAAAAAAGGCAAATGAAGGTCAGGATTGGCAAGGAAATGAAAGGTTGGTTAGGAATGGAAAGGAAATGTAAATGAGTCATAGGCTTGAGAAGACAAGGCCAGGAAAGAAACAGTACGCTTATCAAGATTAGGGATGGGCATGGAAGGCAATACAAGGCAAGGGACAGTTAAGAGGGCAATAGGAGTCATAGAAGCAGGCAAGAGAAGGCAAAGAAAAAGCTAAGAAATATGGGGCAGATAAGTCATGGTAGAGGATGGTTGAGCAAGTGGAGTGGTGTGGTAGGAATAGAAAGGTATTGACTTGGAGGGCTGTGGCAGGACATTCCCCCTACCACAGAAGAGCTTGTTCCATCAGCTGGTGCAATACTTCCGGGCATGCTTGCACCTCATGAATGGATGAGTTAATCCAAGGCTGGATAGACATTCGGTAAAGGAGTTATCTCTGACACCAGAGAGATGAGATATAGTAAATAATCCCTGCTGATAAGGAACTACTTGACTTGAGAACAAGATGTGGGGAGATAAGCTGGAATTTCTGACTCACAAACATTTTACTTTACAAACTGTAAAAGCTTCACAAACTTTCACAGAGGCAAAAGTTTCCTACACATTCCCTGGAAATGTGTAGGGCTTCTCCCCAAAGTCTAGATGCAAATTTTGGGGTTCCTTTTCCAGAAATTGAGGGGAAGGACTTTATGTGTACGCCATCGTCAGTTGGGTGGTAAATTACATTACATGGTAATGTAATCTGGTGATAAATTACATGACTCCTAATCTATACTATTTCTTCACTAGCTGTAATATGAGTATCTTTTATTATGCACCATATTTTTTAACTACTAGTAGTTCTTTTTGTTTTATCCTGTGTAGTAAGTAGTTAGAGTCTTGTTTTAAGTCTTACATCTGTTAATCTTGTGTTTACTCAACAAATAATTAATTTTGTAATAGACCTAATGGACCATTCTTAAGAACATATGAAAGAAAGACATTTAGGGTACAGACCACCTCAAACAGATCTACTGCCAGAAATCTGATCAAAGGCAAGGCTTGTCTAAGCTTTTGTCTCCATTCATAATAAGGGCTTGATAAATAGCAAGTTTGGGGTAGGCAACGAAAGGCAGGTCAACAAAGGGATAGGCCTGACAAGGCAAGGCCAAGGAATAAAGTCCAAGGTGGGGACATAGATACACAAGGTAATGCATGGGAAGGGAAGGGTAGAATAGCAAGGCAAGGAAAAAATTGGGTTTATGAGGCAATGCAAGTGCCAATTATTCACACATGAAAGCAGCCAGGACCAACAGGTCTGGCTGTCCTTGATCTCGCATGGGTTGCCTCTGATCTGTTCCTGAAACCCTAGGGCTGCATGAAAGCAATCAGAATCATAGGAAGAGGAGGAAAGGCAAAACATTACCAGGAGTAAAGGAGTAGAAAACTTAATTTTAGGAAGGAAGGAAGGAAGGAAGGAAGGAAAGAAGGGAGGAAGGAAGGAAATGTAAAGGACATGGAGGGGTCAGAATGCCAAGGGAGGGATAGCATAGTAGCTTTTGTTTGTATAGAAAAGCATATGCTTGCTTTTCTATATTTTTTCTGTATTTCTCTCTTTTTTGTCTTCTTCTAAGTTTCTTTTCCAGGAATACTTTGAGTTACTTAACATCGAATAGATTTAAAGTCTGCAAAGTTGAATGAAATAAGTTAACGCTCTTAAGAAGTATTTTATATTGATTGGCTGTTGTAGTAAAATTTTTCCCAAAGTTTCAAAACTTTTCCAGTAAACTTGTGTGTTGTTTTTACCTCTTGAGAATATCTGCTTGGTATTTCTCCCATGCATCCAACTTGAAGTACAAAAACCATTATAACCCCTTTCAAAAGACTCATCAAGTGAGTAGATTGGGACCTTACAGTGAGGCAGTGCAAGTTTGGGAAAGTGAAGGTAAGGCAAGGCAAGTCAAAGGAGATACACGCCTGACAAGGCCGGGGAAGAAAACAGTAGGGCAAGTCAAGTAAAGTGTTGGCTTTGAAAGACAAAGCATGTGACATGTATTCAAAGCAATGTGAGAGTAGGCAACAAGGCAAGAACTGGAAAAAGTGGTGGGGAAATCAAGGTGGGAGATGGGTGAGCAAAGCAATGCACGGCAATGCAGTAGTAGGAAGTACAGGCAAAGGACATGGAAGCCTGCAGAAAGTAATGGAAGGTTGGGGTATGGAAGGCAAGGCAAAGGGTGGTCAGGAATGAAAAGGAAATGTGAGGTTAAGCAGGAAAGGCAAGGAAATGCAAGGGAGGCATAGGCAAGCCAATGACATTTGTAGGCAAAAAGCATTCGGAAGTTAAAATGGGGGATGGGTTAGCCAGGCAGTGCAAGGCAATAGAGTGGAAGGAAGGGCAAAGCAAGGACACAGAGTAGTCAATACAGAAATGAGAGATGTGGGTAGTCAAGGCAAAAGAAATTGAGAGAAGGGCAGTTAAGAAAATATGCCAGGCCAAGGAAGAAATCATTGGGCATGGCACAGTGAGGCATGGGCATGCTAAGCAATGCAAGCTAGGAGAGTTAGGCAGCACAAGGCAAGAGAAGGGAAGCACTAGATAGGCATAGCAATGTGTGTCATTGGAGGAGCACTCAAGGTAAGTCAAGGACAGGAACAAAGGGGTAGTATAGGGTGCGGGATCCATGAGCAAGGCAATAAAAGACAATGGAGTGTAAGGAAGAGCAAGGGAATGACACAGAGGGGTCAGTAGGGCAATGCAAGTTGAAGGAGAAGAGAAGGAGAAGGAGAAGGAGAAGGAGAAAGAGAAGGAGAAGGAGAAGGAGAAGGAGAAGAAGGAGGAGAAAAGGAGAAGAAAGGCAATAAAAGGGTGGGGATTAGCATGAAAGCAGAGTCAGAGAAGGAAAAGGTAAAAAGGACAAGAAAAGACAAATACCTAGTATTGCCCTCCCTACCCATCTGCCACCTTGACTTCCCTACCTCTTTTTTCCTGGCCTTGTCCTGCCTTGCCTAGCATTGCTTAGCCAAACCTTGCATTCCCTTAGCAGACCCTCTGTCCCCTTCCCTTGCTTTTCCTACCATTCCATTGGTTTTCTCATCCATCCCCCACCTTGACTTCCCTATCCCTTTTTTCTTGGCCCTGCTTCACCTTACTTGCTCCTTCTTTGTCTTGTCTTGGCTTGCCTGCCCCCAGTTTGCATTGCCTTATCAACATTCATGTGTCTTTCTATTGCCCCTCCAACCACTCCTTTGACTTGCATTGCCTTGCACCCACCTTATTATTCTTACTTTTTTTAAACCGTCTTGCCTTGCCTTGTAAGCCTCTCACTTGACTGGCCTTCCCTTGCCTCCCTGAACCTTGTATTATACCCCCCAGGCCTTTTCCTGATTACCTTTCCTTTCCCTTCCATCGCCTTACTGCTCATCCTCCCCCTTGACCTGCAAACCCCTTCCCTGTCCTTGCTTTGCCTTTACTGCCCTGCCATTGAGTTGCCTGGATGACCCATCAACTGGGATTTCCTGATTCTGCCCTGCCTTGCCTACAGCTTCTGGGCTTTCTCTTGCCTAACACTCTATTGCTTTGCCTTGCCATTCCTACCAAAAACTAGCTTTCCCTTGCAATTCCTGTCTATCCCATGTCTTGCCTTGTCTTGTCTATGCACATCTTTCCACCCTTCTTCTCTAACTCCCAACCCTCTCTTTCCAGATCTTGTCTCACCTTGTGTTCTTCTTCTTTGACTTGACTTGCCTTTCTTATTCCTCTCTTGCCTCCTCCCTTGCCCCCTCCTGCGCCATTTCTTTACCTTGCCTTTCCCTTCATTTCCTTCCTTTGCCTTGCCTACCTCCACCTTGCCTTGCATACCTATGCCCCACCTGATCTTTTCTATGCCTTTCTTGCCTGTCCTTGCCTCGTCTTGCCGACTCCTCCTAGGGCTCTCTGTGCTTGCCTATTTCTCAGTTGCCTTATCTTGAAAACCCACCCCTTGATTTGCCTAGTCCTGCCTAGCCCTCCCTTTTCTTACCTTGCCTTTCATATACATCCCCTGCCTTGACCTCCATTCTTCCTAGGTTTTGCCATGCCTTGCCCTTGTCTCTTTGATTTCCCTAATCTTTTCTACACCTCCCTTGTCTTGCACTTCTTTATATACCTGTTCCCTGCCTTGACTCTCCTGGGCCTTTCTTGGCCTGGCCTTTCCTTGCCTAGCCCACACAGTACTTGCCTGATGAAAATGGGATGTATCATATTTAGGCAGAAATTCAATGATCCCCTACATTTATGAGAAGCTGTGTTGCAGTTAGCTAAGAAATTTATATTTTTGTGATTTTAAGTGGTTTTAGTGTAAGCCAGTGTTTGATTTTGCCTCAGTGAATATCCTGAGAAAACTAGGGAGTAACTTAGAGCCTATACACTCCAGAAGTTTTAACAAATATAACCCACTTGCAAAATTATCTTTAGACAGTTGTTTAAATAAGAAATTAAGCAAGTATAGTATTGTTAAAGTAACAAAGCTCTAAGTTATTCTTTAACTCGAGATGGACTATATGTTCTAGTTAGATAAAAAAATGGGACTCAACAGGAAAAGACTGAGAAGGTGCCATAAGCACCATGCCATTTGGAGGGCAGTATAATGAAAATTAATGTGCTGAACAGACTTGTCCTCAAAATTTCCAGAAAAGGATGCTAGGTGGCAGTCTTGCTTCATAACAAAGAAGCAAGAAGAAATTATATACCTATTTTGTGATGTAACATACTGGGGGGACATGAGGTGGGGAGCTATGGGAAGCCTTTATGTGGCAATGGATATCAACCTTGGAAAGGTTTTGTTTCTTGGAACATTCTTCGCAAATGAATAACCATTTTTCCACAACTGCTGGCCAGAATTGTTACTAGGAATGTTAAATCATTTATTTCATCCCTTGTTTCACTGACCTACCTCTCACTGGACATATTTTCTTAGGCCCTGCCATGCCTACAGCTTCTGAGCCTTCTCTTGCCTAACATTCCATTTCCTTGCTTTGCTTTCTCTCCACTGGTCTTGCCTTCCCTACAGTGGTGGGTTATTGCCTACCCAACCTTTCCTTTCCTTGCCACACCTGATCATCCCTCGCCATGCAGAACCCAGCCTTGCATTGCCTAACAGACACCTCTGTGTACTTCCTTTGCCCTTCCTACCTCTTCATTCCATGGTCTTGCTCACCCATCTCCCACCTTCACTTCCTGAACCCTTGTTTCCTGGCCTTCTCTTGTCAGTGCTTGGAAAAACATCTGCAGCAGGGTACAGTGGACTTGCAGAAGAAGGAAGGACCCCTAGCCTAGCTCAAAACTTCCCAAAGTGCAGAACCTCCCAAAGTTGAAAACACCACTGCTCTCAAATCAACTTTTTGCATCAGGACAAAAAGATTTCACTGATCTTCCCCATCCAGGTACAAGCTCTTATTTGGACCAGACTCAAAGGACAGTACAAGCTCCCAAGCACTAATAAATTCTTCCACTCTCACAGAGTCCAGTTGCTAACTTGAAAACATGCAGCAAAAATGTTAGCTTGCAAAAGTACCACCTTGAGCAAACACAGCAGAGTGCCACATTACACCTCTTCATTGCCCAGAGCACGGTAATTTATTGAAAACCTTGGACTTAGAAAGACTGATGCAGCAACAGTTTCTCTTCTGGTGCCTTTCCCTGAGGCAGAGGTAGACGTATGCTGGGGACTTAACGAAACAGAAAGAGTATGATTGTATCTACAAAGGAGGAAAAACCTCCAGAAGCACACTCTGCTGCATGCAGTACACACTCTGAAAAAGGTAAAACTGAATGCTGCTGGGCTTCAGTTCTCAGATGGCTGCATGGACACAGCCGTTTGTGGGCTGTTTTTAAGGCTGGAAACTGAAATCTGAGAACATGAAGAATGTGATTTTCCACATGGCTTAGAAGGAAAGGGCATAGCCCCAGTGTGTGGCATATACTTGAAAGACTGGCAGGAGAAAACATGATCCAGCAAGGCTGATCTGTTTTTCTCTGTGCAAAATAGGCACTTTGTGAACCTGAAAGTGCATGATGGTAGCCAGCTGACCTTTAAGGCACAGAACACCATTGGGTGTGTGCAGTTTACAAACACCGTGTGAAAGCCATGAGTACCATTTGACTGCAGTCCAAGTGCAAGTGAGCAACTATACCATACAAAGCCAGTGAAAGCTTCCTGGATAAAGGTTCCAGGAGAGAGAACAGATTTTCCTGTGTGAGCTCTCTAGCTGGAAGAGATTTGGTTTGTCTGCAGAATCTGCTCAACTGAATGTGGTGTGATTTCTGGTAAGGAAAATCCAGACCAGCAGTGTGTTTGGTGTGGTCCACAGGCTGCAAAAGTCCAGCTCTAAGGCTTCTGTCTTAGTCCATTCCCAAGGCAGCAGGTCCTGGATGTTTTCATTCTATACAGTTTAGATTCAGCAAGAGACAGAAGGTATGTTGCTGTGGTGTCAGTTGTGTGTCATTGAGAATTTACCACGACCGACCTAACAACTGCTTCTGTTCCAGCACGTCAATTGGCAATGCTTTTTCATGGGGAGGAAAGCATGTAGCTTCAGTGCTTCATATGCAGATAAGAAGCTGCCTTGTGCAGGCCAAGGGAGCAGCAGCTTTCTGTCCTGGCATATTTGCTGTAGAAGCACTACCTCAATTCATACAATTATGGAGTCAGTATCTATCTTTGGAAAACAGTCTCCTGAAAGATTTAATTTAGTATGTGGTTTCCACTTCTCAGAAGTGGCCTTCTCGAAATTTTGACAGCACAAGTCTTTTGGCCAAGGTGAACATCTACTCTGAATCTTGGTGTGTAATTGATTTAGTGCCCCAGGCAGGTATTGCCCAGTACCAGTGTTCTGCAGGCATCTTTGCATGGGATCAGTGCCTGAATGTTTTGTATTTTGGAGGAGGGGATGCCATTTCTTTTCAGATGGGCTTCTAGTTCACCTCTTTGGCAAAGAAAGCAAGTTTGGATGCGCGCTTCTGGGTGGTGTTAGTGAATTTAAAGGCTTTTCCCAATAGGCAGTTCTCTGGATTAGAGCTCCTTGAACTGTTAGCAGGAATGTAAATGCCAAGCTCTTGAGCTTTTTCTTGGTGGGTCTAGTGTGTAAATGGTCCATTCCATTTGGATCGTGACTCTGTGAGACTGAAGGCTGAGGAGGTACTTTTTGCTGAGAAGGAAAGTGCCGATAGCAGGGCATGTGCTGCGAGTCCGATGGGTGCAGTTGAAGTTTTAGGCAGGAAGACCTTTCTCAGCTGGCACTTTTGTGAGCTCTGCTTTTGCCAGATGGTTTCAAGTTTGTGGCCAGACTCGGCAAGAGTGAAAAGCTTTCTTAGAACCAAGGAGTTCGTTATGCCGTTTGGGCGTGGTGCAAAGAAGAGCTTGCACTTGGAAGCAGTAGATCATGGAAACCCTTTTGTCCTGTGGACAGTGGATTTGAGAGCAGGGAGGTTTCCAGCTTGGCGCTGCGCTTGGGCGCCATGCGTTGCCTTCATTTGTGAGTTGCCAGCGCCATCTTGTGGTTGTTTTGATGAGTGTTGACAGTGCCCAGGACAAAGCCAAGGGCTTTTCCTGCTCTTCTTGTGGGAGCAGTTCGTAGAAGAACTCCACTGTACATCCCACCTCTTGGAGACTGACAGAACGTGATCCGGCATGGAACGGGGAAGGAAGAAGAATTGTTTCGTTGTTGGCCGTACAGTTTATAGGCTGCAAAAGAAAAGGCAATTGCAGCACAACCCCTTTCTTTTAAAACTTTTTCTGTGCGATCAGCTGCTCAACACAATTAATTCACACCCACTGAACTGCATTAAACTCTCTGGACATATGCACTTTCCCTCAAGCTCTAAGTACCATCCTTCCCTCTCACTCTCGCAGATCCCAAACCCCCTCAAAATGCCCAGCAGAATGCCCAGCAAAATGTCTCACAACAAAAAGCCATTGTTGGCCTTCATAGTCATTTTGCAGTCTGCTAATTAGATGAAACACCCTAGTGATTCAAGTTCTGCTTCTCAACTGTATATAGCATCATCACATTCTCTCTAGGTGGTCAGAGTTCATGGCTAAAGAGAAGCATTTGCAATTGCAGTTCAGACTAAGAGGAGTGCCAGCACAGAAAGCATTTGATGACCTTCCTTCTTTCCTTTGTAAATCTGATGTTCACAGTGCAATCACTTTCACACCCCTTCAGTGTCATTAAGTCCAAGCAGCTAGAGCCCACACAGATGGAAGTGTCAGGGCAGAAGACATTCCTACAATATCCACTTCTCTTGAAGCATTTCAATTGCGCACAACGCACCACACCCGGTATCGTCTTTCTGAGGTAGATGTCCCATGACTTTGCTCACTCTCACACCTCAGTGGAAAATGCCTAGCAGCTGTTCCCACAGCAAAAGGCTGTAGAAGTAAAATCCAGTGCTGGACCTCACCTGCCCCTTGCTGCACATAAGCCACATCAAACTAGATGGTGCACTCTACACTACCCTTCTCTGCTGTATCTACCATAGTGTTCCCTGCATCTCAGAGCCTAAAGGGACGTGCAATAGTTTACACAGAGGGCTGGAAGATGACTAGGTAGCAGCACAAGTAAACTGTCCATGAGCTTCCTCCATATGACTGCTAACATGAATTTGGCAGCAGGTGAGTGGCAGCCACACCCCTCTAGCAGTCTGAACACTGCACACACAAGCCTGGTGCTCTGCAGCTTCTTATTTGCCTTTTGTGTTCCTTTTGACAAGGAGCAAAGCTTCACGTCGCGGCAGAGTTAGCTGTGCAAGACATAGCTGGAAGCTTTTTGCTTTCGAGTCAGACTACAAGGTTGATAGATTGTGATGGTACAGAGAGATAAGTAGGGAAGTGCGTGGCACCAGAATGTTTCAACAGAAGCAGCACACTGGCCTTTCTGTGACAGCACCTAGCTCCATGCAAGAAGCCAGTGGACATTTCAGATCACTAAGAGAATGCAAGCACATGATGTTACCTAAGGCAGAGAATGAACCCACAGAGCACCGTGGCTCTGTGTGCAGTGTACTGGCTGCAAGAGGAGTATGGCTGCTGCTTGATTGCCTGCTGAATTCAAGTTATCAGTCATATGGGAGAAAGTTAATGACAGTTACCCATGTTGGCATGTATTCCTATCCAAGTCCTCTGTGGAACCAATTCCTTTTAGACCATGACATTTGGAAAATACTATGGCACAAGATGCTGAAGATATAACTACACAGTGCAAAGAAGAGTGTTTTGGCTCACATGTGGTAAGGGTAAGGCACAAGGCAACACTAGCTTTCCTGTCTAGAGCCTTCTTTATGGGAGCAGCTGCCAGATATTTGAAAGGGATGTGGGAGAGTGTAAAATGTGATGGCACATATATGTGAGAAGGAAGGTACAGAACCACAGTGCATGGTGTGCAGTTGAAAGGCTGCCAAGAAAACAGGAGGAATTGGGGAAAGCCTTTTTGTTTTGACACTTTGTGAAGTACAGCTGCTTGGCCTGTGCAAGACTGGAGGTGTAGGTCAGTGTCTAGGCTGTGTGACAGAATTCAAGCAGGTGTGAGATACATGTTCTCACAGCCAGAGCATTCTCAGCTGGCGCAAGCTTTTTGCTGGACTTTTGCAGTTTTGTCCCTGAGCTCCGAATGTGGCTGTACAAATAGTCGAGAAAGAATACACATAGACCAATCCTGAGGTGTGCAGTTGAAAAGCTGCGAGGAGAAGGGGTTATCCAGCAGCTCTTTCTTTCCTGGTCTCATCCCAAATCACTCCCTATAAATAAAAATTTTCTTGTTTTAAAGAAAGATAACTTGTTTCACAAATATCTATTACAAGTATCTAGGAAGTTCTGTGTGTTCAAAGGGGGTGTCCAGGTTTCCTCCTGTCAGTTTTCCCTGGAAGCAGCCAAGAGATTGTTAGCTCTCAGGGCTAGTCACAAAAGAAATTAATGTCTTGAAAAAGAGAGTTAAAAGGAAAAATGTTTTGATATTACTGAAGGATTAGCATTCTTTTAATGCCCTCCATAGGTAAATGAATATGCATAGCATATTTGTAGCTGTACGAAGTACACCATAATATATTCAAAGGATTCTGGAAAAGAAAAAGGTCTTTTGTCTTTTGACTCATGGCTCTGATAATTTGTTCCTGCCTTGAATTCTTGAAATTAATTAGACAATACTTCCTGCTCTCTTAATTTCAAACAATTCCTTTATCTTCCTTCTTTTTTGTTTTGTTTTGTATTCCTACAATCCCATACCTGGATTGATTAGTCATCTTAATCCCACATGAAAAGGATGAATTAGACTGAGGCTATGCAGTACTTAGAGAACTGCTGACTAGAAAATACATGCCAGTATTCTGCTTGAAAGCTTCTGGCAGGGAAAAGATTTCCAAAGCATGTTGCTTCCTTCCTGCTATTATCTTATCTGCCTACAGAGATCTGGATTTTGCCACAGGGAATTATCACACTGTGTTCCTCATTTATATCAGAAGATTATACCCAGTGTATTCCACACAGCTGCCCATTGCAAGCAGGAGACAGGGAGCTGCTGCAGAACACCTGCTTCCTGGTAATGAGCATACTCAGCCAGCAAATGGCCAATTTTAAGTGCCAGAGGGAAGGCAGGCCATTCAACACCACCACTCTGATGTACACACAGCATATTGTGTCCAGCCCATTGTATTCAATTTGATTCAATGGTTCAGAAGTAGCAGCACTGAGAAAAAAACAAAACAACCTCTTGAGATTTATTGCTCAAACACCAACCACTAGACATGGATTACCCCAAGTGCTGCACAAAAGGATGCTGACAGAGGTCCATAGGAAGAAAGGTTTATTATAGCAAGGTCTGTAGCTAATGGCATACATTGATTCCAACAGTGAAAGTTACCTTTTTGGGAGGGAAAAATCCCTGAAATAAAAGGAGGATTGAAGACACCGAGACCCCCAGGTTACTGTTCTCTTTCAGGCTTCTCTCCAATGCAGCAGGTGCCCCCCTTAATGCTTTTCCCCATCAACTTCCCTATGACATTCCTTCACACAACGTCATTTGTGCTCCATGCTGATTGATTGTTCAACTTTGGGCATCATCAGATCGCCTCATTTAAATGGCAACCCATTCCAAAGAGAGCCCATCTTACACCAATATTGGGATTCGCAGGTGCAAGGCCATGAAAGCAAGACAAAAACATTGCCAGTAGTTTGGGAGAAGGTTGCAGAGCTGTGAGCAAGAAACTGGACTTTGTTTTGCATATAGAAGGCTGGTGATGCACCTCTAGCTCTATTTGAAACAGTTCCTTTAAGGGATATTTCTAGAGCAAGCAGCACACAGATGGGTCAAGATGTGCTATAGACTATTTTAAATGTGAACAAAGACTCTCTAAAGTCACATTTGCAAAATAGGCTGAGATCAGTAGATGTCTCTGTGTCACTCTTTGTTTTCATCAAAATGTTCCTACATAGCAAGAATGTGAAGGAAGGGTGAAAGGACTGGAAGTCTATGGCACTGACTTTCCAATTAAAGCTCAGCATTGCAGCTTGACAATGTCCCATTCTGGCCACTGAGTAAGCCTTCCAGCTAAAACATTGCTTTAACCTACCTCTACTTCCAGTTCAGCTTTTCATGCCTGCCATATTACTGAGAAAAGAGCTTAAAATGTATTGTAGTAGTTCTTTCATGCTCGGTGACTAATTAATGCTGCAATGCTTCTAGGCCAAATTCAGAATAACCTAATGTAACGTCAAGAAAAGCAATGACTTAACCAAGATGCGCATTTCCTCAAATAAAGCTTGTCTGGTGCAAATCCTTGCAACTATTAACATGACACAAAATTCTTCCTTTCACTTATTTCCTCTGTGTTAATGAAACCCATCTAATAATCTGGATTTAGGATTGAAGACTTCAGATATGATTTCAAGATTAAAATGCTAATTGTATTTTGCCATGGATGAAGGTAAGTACAGTAATTTCATGACTATAGGTGCACCAGATTATAAGGCGCACTTCTGGGTGTCGGAAAATTTCCGGACTTTGTCCATATATAAACCGCATCAGATTATAAGGCGCACTTCCAGGTTTCGATCAAAATTCTAGTCAAAAGGGTGCGCCTTATAGTTGTGGAATTACTGTACTTTAAACCTAACGCTCAGTTTGGTTTTAAGCATAGAAATAAGCTACCAGTAACTGTTACTTGTAAGCCAAACCATGGTGGCCTCTGAGAAAAGACCCTCCTCTTCCACTTCTCTGTGAAGTGTTTCAGATATTTACTAAATAATATTTTTTTTTTTGTGCATTATCAGGGAAAACCATTCTTCAGAAATGCAGCATACATACAGAATGCTAATGTGTTTCCAAAACCCTTTTAACTCAGTTTTTTGACACACCATAAGCTTGGTAATGAAAAAGCAAGCATGGTGTCACAGTCATAACAAGTTCTGTATGACAGTGTCTTTCTATATGTACAAGTAATAGAAGGTGCACTAGTACACACCACCGAAGTTTGCAGCACGATACCCAGGCTGTAGTATCTAGAAAAGAAAGCTTTGGATGAAACTCATGTGACCTTAAAGGAATACTATTCAAATAAAAAGGTATTGCAACATTTACAATGTCTGTTTATTGAGGTTATTTGCCTGTATAAAGGCCCAAAGATTGGATTCCTAAGCATCTGTGATGTGCTACAATCAACTGTCACAATAATGATTTAATTTTACAGCAAATTAGCATTACACAGCTGGGCTTTTGTAAATTCTTTACCCTGGTAGGAACAGTCTTGTTTGCTTCTTGATAGACATGTTGTTCTGACACTAAACTGCTAGGGAAATAGTCAACTGTCCCCATATGGTCTTCATACTGCTTTCTATAAATCTTCAAGCAAAGAGGTGTATAATTAGATACCTTAAAAAAAAATCCTCATCTGCTTTCAGCTGGTTTATCACTTAGTCAAAAGGAGTTATCAGTAGTGTTCTTAATCTCGTTTTACATTTCCTAGGTTCCAATCAGCTGTCAGATGAAACAAACCATTGACAGAAGTTCTGATCTAGGCATACATTTTTGAGTAAATGAATACTGCTTATAGTTTATCTGGATCCTTTTTGTAAACATAGCTAATCTTTATATTTGCTTGCCTTAAATTTAAGACTTTAAAGGCCCCTGTGATAAAAGCTTTCTCCACCACCACTTTCATAAATGGCCACAGAAATAAACTGTTCAGCCATTCTGTAAAGGTTCAGTTCATAATTACCATATAGCTATTGAAGATATTTCATCTTAAAAAAAAAGTAAAGAAAAATATGAAAACTTTTCAAGTCTCCTTAACCAGTTTAAACATTTACTTTTAAAACTAAGTTGCTGCTTTAAGCTCCACAATAGCTCAGCATTTGCATCCATTTCTTGACAGCAATATGTGTCAAACTACTTCTAGTTTGTTCATATACACAAGAATCAACTCTTATACTTGCAGCCCAGAATTCTCCAGTCTTTTTCATTCATTAGTTTTGAGTAAACATAAATCGACTGCCCCTTCTTAATATTAATCAGCAATTGTATTATTTAAACACACTAAGCCCTCTTAGAGTTGTCCATAACCTTAATTATGCTTTAAGCAAAGTCTGAGAATGAAAATTAAGTCAGACCCTGGTAAGAGGCAAATGAAATTACATCCTTCTTAATCCTCCTGTCCTTAATTTTCATAAATGCTCACTGACACGCACAATCTTCCTTGGACCAAAAACCCTCAGTGGCAGAGATTCCCCTGTTCCTGTTTACAGAAAGGCCTACTGGGACAATAGCAGATGGATGCAATGTAAACAAACTATTAGGGAGCTACAAAGCAGTAAAAAGGCTTTTCAAGTCAGCAAAAATTTGAAATCTAAGAATTCAAGCACTGCATACTTGTACAGGCAAGATCCCTTGCACAGGGAGATGCAGTCAGAGCAAAACAGAGGTCATGCCAGGACAGCAACCATTTCACCTTTTCTTTACCTAGCTGAACTCTCTTAAGGATTTGCAGGTCCATGACACTAAACAGTGCCACAGGCTGACTTAAAAGGTCCTCTTTACAGCTATCAGCAGCCAAGCACAAGCAGGTTGGTCTGGAATAGCACTCAAAAATAACCAAAGGCAAGTTTGGAAATTCCCAAATTGCACTCCTGTGTTTCCCAATTCATGAGGAGGCCTGAAAAGCTGCTGGCTGTACCAGCTTTCAGTTCCCAGACAGAACAGCAAAATTTGCCAGTTGTCATCAAAAATCCCACGCTCTTTTAAAAGAAAGTGCATCATGCAACTTCTAGCATCACCTTCCTATCACAGGTGACTTCACCATATTCTCCTCTAGCCTTCTAGCCCATTACTCCTTCCTTCAACCTCCCATAGGTTGAGTCCAATTTCCTTCACAGACAGCTTCAAACCCTTTAAGTGAATAAAGATGAAAAGCAATGCTAGTCATGTGTCACACAAAGCAGTGGGATGAAATGACAGCATAATTACTGTGTATAAATTTATGACTGCAGGAGGAAAAATCCAAGGTTATGATTGAATAACTGTTATTTTTTCTCTTATGGGCACATTGAAACAATTTTCACTTGCAAGTATTGAATACTTATGAAAATGCACATACATGAAATCACCAAAAGGAATGAAAAAATATATAAATAGAGATAGGACGATAATTGAGATGACTGTGAAAGAGACTTAATTTTCAAACATACTCTGGGAGCAGGTGAAGCTCCCAATTTTCCAGGTCTTTGTGCAAAAAAAAGTGGTTTATGTTGCAGCTATAAAATGTTACAACTTTTTAAAGTGATTTTTTCCCCAACAGTTACAACTCACAATACTACATCTGATTAGTTCACTGCATCCAGTGTATTTCATGTCACACAAAACTATTAGGTTTTTAACAAATGAGAAAAAATAAAGTATATCAAACCTGAGAAACCCAGAAGCATTAGGACATGTATTTCGGAAAAGCCTGGCTAAAACCCAGAAACTTTTATGTTTCCTCTGGGGACTTGCTCCTCCTGCCAGCCACCAAAACAAAACCAAGTCGAATCACATTACTGCCAAATTGTAATCAATTTCCAACTATACCTGAGGAAAAAAAACACTAATGATAAGTTGTATTTCCTAAGTGAAAAACAGCAGTCTCCTTGATAATGAGGTTGAATGCTGTATTTATTCTGAATATGCTGGCATTCAGCATTCCTCATCATACTTTTTGCTCTGGAAAGACAGCTATTTTTAGCACTCACTTCTGAGAAATAAGGACCACCTTAAAAGTTCTTGAACTGAATAAGCCCTGCAAGGTTAATCAATAATGAGACAGACTTGAGGATAAAACGTAGCTTGAAAACAGTACATTTATATTTTATTTTATAAAAATCAGTATTTCAACAGAAAAAGTTACTGTGCAGGTGATCTGTGGAAATCCTGCATGTGCCCTAGTCACTGCAGCAATTCTAGTCCAGTCTTTTATTTTCTGCACAGAACAGCAAACATGCTAGCTGGCCAGAGTATCAGTGTTAAAAAAAACACCTATCCACAGAACTCCTTCACAGAAGCATATAATTATTTCTTCGCATAAGTGATTTTCATGGCATGAGATGGAGTAATCTTGAATCCTTGGAGAGCATCTCGAGCAGCCCCTGCTTGATTTTCATTTTCAAACTCCACAAATGCAATGTCATGGCGCCCTGGCACCAAGCGTACTTCTTTGAATCCAGGAAACCTTTAAAATAAGGTAAGAGTCAAAAAACACTTCTTAGCTCGATAATACATCTCTCTTCAATAATTTCTTGTCATCAGCATCTACTAATGCAATAGTTTTTACTAATGAAAGATTAAAATGGAATGGTTTTACATGTTCTATCCTTAGAACTATGCCTCAGTTAAGGAAAATTATGTGGAAACAGTTTAATCAATGCTGTACACATACAGAAGCAATCTAGCTAGTTTTAAAACTGCTCCTGCTGTCCTAAAGACTTTAGTATTATAGGCACCAGCTTAAATCCAGTGCAAATTGACAGCACATAAATTACACAATCAAAACCAGCTACGAAAAAGGTCAGATTTGTTTTCTGAACCATGTCATCAGAGCTGACATCTGTAACCTTGGCAGTAAGACAAACAACTGAAATAGCTTCAGAACAAACTCTCATTTCTAAAAATTGAGCTTGTCAACTGAGAAAACACACATAGGTTACAGAAGAATGTAAAGAAGAAATAATTTCTATTCAAAACTTACTGATTAAATAGCATGGACAGCATCATCTCATTTGTTTCCTCAGGCAAATTATTAAGGAAAAGGATATAGTTTGGTGGGTTATCAGGCACCTGCAACCACAGAAGATCAAAGCTCAGAAGACTATACATAGTTGCATACAGTTCCTTTGCATCTGTCTGCATGATTATTTGAACCAAGACTCACATTTCTTTAGTTTTGCTCGTAACATTCTATCTGGGCTTCACCACACCTTTATCAATATGCAGACAGAGCCCCTCAGTTCTTTTACACAGATATATTAAAATTGGAGAGGTTCTTACTGCCACAAAAATCACAATACAATCACATACTGTTTTAAATGTCACATTTAAACTCAAGTAGTCAAGGGCTGACACTGCAGCACACTCTGCACCCAGGTGCCATAGTAGAGGCTGCTGTGCTATCCAAGACACCTGTATCGTGTATGAAAGACTCATATCCTTCTGGAAAGCAGTGGGAAGCCAAGACCTGTTTACTGCAGTACTACCAAAATACTGAGTATCTCTGGGCTATCAAAACTCACAAAACCCACATGGTTTTATTACAGAGCTCAATTAAAATTTCTTAATTAGAAATCCCTTTAGATTTAGAGCTTTAGTCTTTGAACAGATTTGCCTGCAATATGAATTTGTAGCCACCCACCACAGACAAGGCGGAGTAGTGATTTGCTGATACTAGAATCTTCAAGTCATTGAGTACATTATAAAAATAAAAATAAACTGGACACTCCAACATCAAACATCCTCAAAGCAGTGCCAATAAAAAGCCTTAGCAGAACAATCTCCTTCTGCTGATGGAAATATTCCAGGTAGCACCATTAGAAAATAAACTTCGGAAGTTCAAAGAAATACCCAAACACTCAGTGCTTTGATGCAAACTGATATACACATATTGTGCCTGAAAATCCAGGGAGCAAGACCTTTTCCCCTATTGGCTATGTATGCAGTGGCAGGACTCAAGAAAGATGCAGGGCAGGTCAGGCAAAGATATTCTTCTATGGTACTTGTTCTCCTGAAATAAAGCTTTTAGCCAAGTATTTTGGCATCCTATGTTGTCTTCCTTATCTGCTGCTAGGACAAAGTAAGTTAAAGGGAATTTATTAGCAATGAAAAAAGATTAAAAATCCTTCAAATGATAATAAGCACAGTCCAAATTTAAGAATCCAGTATGATTTGGTAATAGTGCTGTTTTCTGTATAGTAATGAGAACCTGCAGATTCTCATTTCCTGTCAACCAGCCAGATACAGTAAAAAAAGGATTTGTTTTGTTTGTTTACTGTCATGTAGCTGTTAGACAAATGTCTCATAGGACAAAAACAAACCTGTAAAATATATCCTCAAGTTTCCATGTGTAACAAATTATTATTCATAGAG
The DNA here is from genome assembly GCA_013186435.1 of Turdus rufiventris. NCBI lineage: Eukaryota > Metazoa > Chordata > Aves > Passeriformes > Turdidae > Turdus > Turdus rufiventris. The sequence goes on along the minus strand of PYHW01009533.1, from coordinate 2,410,375 downwards.
AATGATCATAAACATTAGTGCTTTCAGTGATAAAAATAAAAAACATTACCTGATTATGTGGTGTAGTCCCTGGGGCATTGGCTGAATTCTGTGTTGCTCCCTAGCAAATAAGTACAAAAGAGTTTTACAAAGGTGTTCCATTAGAAATAAATGGAACATAGGCACATATAACCATGTTTCTCTACTATTCAAAACATATGTTAAGGGTTTTTTGAGCTACAATCCAAGGAACATTTGGTGCCTTTGAGATACTTCTCAAAGAGAAGCATGTGAATATTGCTTTTTTTCCCACAACCAGGAAATCCAAATACCAGCAGTACTCTCTGATCAATCTAATGGCCGAGTCAAGTATTTCTCCCACATTACATTATTTAATTTAATAGACAGGGAGAAAGTAGTTTTGAAAATGGAAGGCCTAGACAGGAATCCTTGTTTCACCTGGAATAGAATTAATTTTCTTCTTATTATAGTGTGTTTTTAGCTTAGTATGAGAGTAACACTGATAACAAACTGATGCTTTGGTTTTTGATAAGTACAGTAATTTCATGATTACAAGCCACACCATTTTGACTAAAGTTTTGGTCTGTACCCAGAAGTGCGGCCTGTAGTCCAGAGTGGCTAATATACGAACAATGTTCTAAAAGCTGCCAACTCGGAAGTGAGAGCGCGTGGCATCCCCAAGCCAAGCTGGAGCCCGGCCAGCCCCAG
>PYHW01009533.1:2366683-2384638 GCA_013186435.1 Turdus rufiventris | reverse complement strand
GTATCTATCTATCAATCTAGGTGTGTCTATATATAAACCAGGCTTTAGTTCATCACCCGCTTCCTGAGATGTGTCAGGGAAATAAACACCGTTTTCTTTCATGAAATATGTGCATAATATGCACGACAGAATTAATGGTCTAAGATTATCCGATTCTACTGACAATGCTCTTCCTCTTCACTTGTTCTGAAGTGATGTAGCCAGTTCTAAAGAAAAGTGGTTTAAGGCACAGGTAGCCCATCAGACTCTTCCTGTTCCTCTCACTTGATCTGATTCAGGTGTTTAAAACACACAATTTGCCACATTCTGAAAGCTACTCAATATCTTCTTGTTTTCAGTGAAGGAAAGACAAACCTTATGAAAACAGAGTTGATGAAGATAGGAAGGGGAAAATATTGCAGGTTGGTTTTCAGTAATTTAGGTGGATGGAGCTGAGTGGCTGGAGGTCTGGGTTGGTGAATAACCCTCTTGTTTCCCGCTGCCCTCTTCACCATACGGTTCTTAAAAATTTTTAAATTATTCTATATACACACTCCACTTTTCCTTCAAGAATCTCTGACAACAGTTAGCATAGGTCTTCAGGGTATTAATAAGATTTGTTATGTGCAGTGTTTTGATAGCATGAAGAAGTTTTGCAGGAGACCTGTACCTGTGATCTACTAAGAGACAAGAGAGACACAGAAATAGAAAGCACAGGGCAGAAGAGGAGGCTGGTGATTGTGATAGGCAGTGTAAACACAGACCTGTAACCTGTGAGTGGAAGTTTGCAAGTGTTATGGTAAGGGAATATCAAAGACGGTGGATCTGGTGTCTCTGTTGCCTGTGGGAGGATAACTTGGATGGGACTGGATCTGAGCATACTAAGAAAATGATGAAAATGGTTTGTGATACAATGGAGAAGGGCAAACCTAAGAGCAGGACAGACAGAGGCCTGGTGTGCTCCAAGGGGCAAGCTGAGAAAATGGCATTTGTCACAGCTCTGTGGCAACAAGCAGGTTTACTCTGAAAACTGGTGTCTGACCAGGCAAACTGTGAAGAACCTACCAGTTTAAGTCGCTAAAACTTTGGAGTTTATGGATGATAATAGATGTTTATGAAACATTATAAGGAAGCTGGATTTAGTGCCCTGGGATGTTGTTTTTAAGTACTGATTTTTTTCAGAGGCACAGTTGGTGTTTGGTGTGGGACCCAGCACTGGGGTCACTGGTGTTCCTTGCTATCAGTCACTGCTGGACTCATGCTGTGTTTTGTGAAACTGAAATGCTACGCCTGAGAGGATCCAATAGCTTTTCCTATTGCAACAGGAAAGGCATGGTGAACTGTGAGCCAGGAGCAGTAATCATATTTTTCTTAGTGGTTTCTCAGAATTGTTAGAGTTGGAAGTGGCCCTTGGAGATCATCTAGTCCACACCCCCACCAAGGCAGGGGCACCTTGGCAAGTGTTCCTTTGCACGTGTCTTCTCTCAGCAGTCTCCCTTTGCCTTTTTGAGTCCCTGGGGAGTTTTACAGAGGAAGGCCTTTCTGCCCCTTCAGAAGAACTTTACAAGCAGGTGTTCATTCTCCAGCACTTAATTTCAAAATCCTTGATGTGATGCTGTATGTAGTTAAATTTGCTTTGGTTTGTTTGAAGTTTAATAATGCAGCTTATTTAATGAGTCATTTTTAATTAGAGAAGACACACAGTTGATGAATGGTTATAGGAAGACTCCTGCATTATGGAGCAGTTGCACCATGTGGTGTCACAGCACTGCTAATTGTGTACTAAGTCATGAACATGGATTTTGGAATGAAACGTGATGGGGAGAGGGTTGTTTAAGGATTACTTGCTGTTACATTGCTTAGCTGACAAACTTTTTTTGTTTTTCTTCCTCTGTGATTTTAGTCTTTGTTTTCTCTGACTTGACCTGGAAAGAATTTGTTCATTTCAGTGGTGATGTTAAAGTCCTTAACCATTCTTCTTGGAGTAATATCCCAAATTGTGTTACACAGATGTTACACTGAAACAATTTGACTCTATCTCTGCATAATGTAATAAAAGTATTTCTAATGGCTTTACAGTTCCTGCTTTGAAACCAGTTGTAGCATGAGCTTAGACAGTTCAGTTACTTGGTGAATTTCTGTCATTTGGTTTCCTTCATTCAACACTGAATTGCCATGACAGCCTTTAAGTCTGTGCTTATAGCTGTAAGTTTCTGTAAAGGCAGCAAAAAAACCTGCCAGCTGGCTGAAGCTTGTTTTTTGTCATCAGATAGAAACCGGCAGGAAAGTGAGCTTGGGTGTTTTATCTATTTTGCTTTGGCAAGGTAATGGATTTGGATACCATGATGTCTAAAGTTCAGTAGAAGCATTCATAAGATGGGATTGTTGAGAAGTATGATCAGATTGGAGGCATTATTTGGTCACATACTGAACAGATGACTTTGGGTGACTGATTACTAGTTCCTGTCTTCTGCATAGTGTGATACCTGGGATCCTGGTAAGCCTCACCTGATTCTGGTTTTGTTTTGTATTATGCAGAGTGTCTGCACAGTTCAAATAAATGCCCTCCTTTATGCTCATCTGTTCGGTGTCTTTAAAAAAGAGGGAATAGTATTTTCTTGCTTTAATATGTTTTCTTTATGTAAACTAGAGTTCAATTAGTGTTCCAGGACACCATTTTTGTATTTTTGTTAGTGCCTTGGTTTGAGACAATTTAAAGAAAACCATGCTGGAATGAGTTATCTCCTTTATGATTCCAATACTCCCTTTCCACCAATACAAAATGAATACCAATAGAGGAGAGTTTAAAAAAAACCACGGTTTATTAACAAACAGGATGAAAAAAAGTAAATAAGTGCTAGATATCAAAACTGCTAGACCTCACCACCTCACTGGAACAAAGAGACACGGCGTCAGGAAAGGCAGGAACTTCGTGGCACAGCTCCAGCAGTAGAGGAAGGCTCTTCCTATCTTCCCGCGGCAAGGCAGAGGATGGTGGGCACGGCAGGCGAGGCAGCTGGGCTGGCAGCACTCGGCGTCCTTCTCCTTCCCAGCTGGACGCGGTCAGTGGCAGTTTGGGCTGGAGTCGCTCTTAATGCGAGACGCCTCCGGCTCTCGGGTAGGAAGCTGCGGAATTCGCCCTCAAGGCAGCCTAAAGATCGCCGCGGCGGCTGTTCCATGCCGAGAAAAAAAGTAGGGGGGGGAAAAAAAGGGAAAGAAAAAAAACCTTTGCCTGTGCGAAGATCGAATCGCCGTGAAGCAAACACCAGCCGTACAGAGCCGCGATCTGAACCTGGGCGGGCAGCTTTTATAAAAGGCCTGCTGCAAAAGCCTCCCCCAAAACATTCCCGGCTGCAGGGCATTAAAGGTACAGTAACAATTTTTAGGCTCAGATGATTATGGGATACACTCCAAGACAGTCAGTTAAATAAAGCCATCTAAAACATGCCAAATAGGAAAGAAATGTTTTGATACTTAGTAAAGAGAAATATGAACTTGATTCTTCCAAATATTGCCACTAATTCTTGAGGCTCTCAATTTCTTGCACCTGATAGCTGTGTTCTGTTTGGCTTTTAATTCATGAAGTAATAGAGGGATGCAAACTTTTTCAGGTTTTTAACCCTTTTCGTCTGTTTCTTGTATTTACACCAATTATTGTATTTAATTGGTGGAACAAACTAAACGAAGGTCATGTGCTGTCCTTACCTGTAAAGATGCAGCTGACATCAGAACTTGGGTCTGCACTGCAGTAAGTTCTTATTTGTGGTTACCCAGTGCTCTCAGCATTTTTAGAATTTCATTTAAATGAGCTACCTAGACTTTTTCATGGCTCTCACTGCCAGTATAATGAAATGGAAATTCTAATTTGATTTCATGTTTAAATGATCAGGTTTTTTTTCTCCTGCATGCACACATTTCTTGGATTTGCTCTCCAAACATAAGTGATCAATGGGGATGGCAGAAGTACCTGTCAGACACTGTAGTGCTCTATGTGGTTATGCAGCCATTCACAATTTTAGCATGAAAATTAAAAGCTTTTCTATTTGATAGTGGGGTTACAGAGAAAATATGTTCTATTGCTTAGAGACTGCTTTTGTGTGACTGTTTGGGATTTGTTTGGGTTAAGATCTGATACTTTAATCCACAAATACAGTCTGTGTGATTATTTGCTAGATGTAAAGTTGGCCCTCTTGGATAACTTCTTGACTATGCCTGTAAGTCTAAGTGCAGAGCTGCAGGCAGAGTACCTTGGGAAATTTAGACCAATATCTTCAAAAATAACTGCTTGCACAATCCATGCTGTAGTATCAATAGCAGAGTTTTCAATAAATTAATAGAGCAATGGAAAGGACAGAGATATAAAATAAGCTGTTTTGTTTTACAAGGAACCTGTGACTGGAGTGTGTTTGTAGCAGAAAAAAGAAATGAATTGGTAAACAGTAAAGAGCCAGCTGAATTCTTAATTTCCATTCTAAATGTTTATAAGTGATTTAGGTAGAAACTTACTGGGAGTATGAAATTTATTATTAAGTATCCATGCTTTTAGAATTGAGAAGAGAAGCAAAAAACATGCATGGAAAATGTATTGTAAGATTGTCAATGCAGAGAAGAGGGAATGAATTGGTGTCTTGTAAATTACAAGTTTAAAATACGAGTTACTGTATATATTTCATTTTCTCAAGTTTCTGTGTACATTTTTAATTTTCATAAGCTTATAAAGAGAGAGTGTTTTGACAAAGTGTGTGNNACAAAGTGTGTGAAATGGGGAATGATGGAGTGATTAGGAGGAAGGACACTCATAGCTAAATATCATATCTGTCTCTGACTCTGAAGTACATAGGGAAATTTTTATTGCTTCTCTTTCTAAACACTGATTGCTGGTTTTTGCTCTTCAGAGGTGTCCAGAGTGATCTCAGATCTATAATTCAGAGTTTAAATATGGTCAAGTGTTGCCATACTGTCACTTTCTGAGCTACTGTACCGATGAGGATAAACCATTTATCAGCAAGCTGAGTTTGCTATTTCCCATAGTAGCTGTTGGAACTTCCAAATTAATAATGGTGCTTGTGATTTTATTTATAATCATGTACAGTTTCTCTACTATAAAAATAAGTTGAAAGAGCCTTAAGCATAGGGTGAGGCTCTGGTGTGCCTGGGGTGAATGTATATGTGTTTTGCCTCTGCTTTTTTTTGTGGTTGAGTTTGAATCCAGTAGAAATTTACTTTGATGCTGGGTTGGCAAGGTGAGCTAACTGTTCTGAATGTGACTTTTTTACCTTGCCACATATTGTGTTCAGAACCTTGAACATATTTAACCTTTGGCAGATTTCTTCTTTTCTTCAAAGTAGATACATTTCTTTCCCCAAGAGTAAGCTGTGCATATATGTATGTATAAGTCCCTTCATCAGTGTGCTGCTTCTGTTATTACCACTGTGCATAATGGTGTAGACTGATCCAAGTTCTTGGATCATGTAAACTTGATACTAAGAGCACTGAAAAAGTCTGAAAGAAGCGTTCTTAGTTTTGTAAGATACATCAAGAAGTGTTTTTACTTTCTGTCTCTCACCTCTTCAAGAGGAACAAACTGTAGAAAGAGTTCTATTCTACAGTATGCTCATGCATCTTCTCAGGATAAGTCCTCTACTACAGGGAGGAGCAGAGGAGTGAACATCAGCCTGACAATATCCATGTAATCTTTCCTTAATAATTGCTACCTGGTACTTGTACATTTGTGGGTTACAAAGTGGGGAATCCGATCTGTGTTTTACTCTGTAGGTGAAATGATATGATTTTTGTGTGGCCACATGTTCAAGATGTGAAACTTGAGAGTAAAGAGAGGTGGGTAGGACATGCAGATGTACCTGTTCTGCAGGGACTGTTGTTCCCTGGTTTTGGTGGTACTTGATGTCAGACATGGTGACAATATGTTCATGAGAACAGGTATCAACAATAAATTATGACATAAACATTTGTGATTAGGTGAAAATGCCCTTAAGGTTTATAAAAGCCTGTGAGACGGTGGTTTGTCTGTTATTGCTGTCTCTAGTTCTGGAATGAAGATGCAATTGAGGCAGCAGTGTTTATTAAGAATCTTAGGTGCTGTATATTGTGAGGGTCCTTTAAATGATATTTACACAGGTCATATATTTGAGAAAGGGATGTGGTAAGCTGGATTATAAGGCTGTAGACAGACCATTAAAAATGAGCAAGGGCTGGAAAACCTGCTGTTGAAGCAACTGAAGTAGAAGCAACAACTTGATCACAGCAGAACATTGACTTGAAGGACCAGAAAATAATAAAAAAAAAGAGCGTAGTAGCCTTACAGTAAAGTGTTGGTTGTCATATATAAGAATAAGAGCTGTCAGAAATCGTATAATCAATCTATTTTAATGCTTTTTGATTTTTTTGTGTAAGAGTATTAAATAGTGGTAGATAAATAGTTCAGTCTGCTTATGTAGGAATAGAAGTGGTTGGGAGGTGAGGAAAAAAACACCCAAGTTATTTTACTCAGGAGTTTAGGGAGAACATTGCATGAGTAAAGCAGAACAGTTGCTCTTCTGAAGAGCATAAATTGAAGGTGGTCTAACCATGTGTTTGGTCAGGGTGGTAAAACACAGTACTGGACAGCTGGATTAAGGGGCAGGCTCTGAGAAGAGTGTCCTTTGCTAAAATAAGAAATTCAAGTCAAATAGAGAAGCCGTCAGCAAGGATGAGAGCTGACTGGGAATTTGGATGCCACAGGTCAGGATATTCTAGAGAAACTTGTTGAACTCAGACTTTTCCACAATAGCAAATGTCAGCAGTGCTCAAGGGAACTGAAACTTGGGGATAAGGGAAACTTAAAGGGGCTGAAACTTAGAGGCTTAGCACTGGAGAATGTCAGCACTCTGGGGTTTGTTTCTCTGTAGTTTCTCACGTGTGCTGAAGTACATGGTCTTTGAATACTAGTGACTTGTTTTCTTTCTATGCCCTTTCTTTTGGTGGTTAATTTTTGAAGCTTTTCTGCTTAGAAGCAATGGATTTGAACTTAACAGTGTGCTGCACTCTCAGTGTAATGCTTGTTTGCAAATACATTTCAGATCCAAACACTGAAGCTGTGGTTGGTGCTTCCCCCAGCAAGCCCCTGTGTTAATTTCTCATAAAATCCTATTTTTGGAACCTCATTATCTGAATTATATTGGAAAAGATCAACAATAATGATTGGAGTCCTTGGTTCAAAGAGTATCAAGCTACGTGTATACTCTATGTGTTATGACTACCAGAATAGGTTAGGAGATGCAAATCTAGACATATTTTTCAGGGCTTAAATGATGAAAAGAGAAATTAAATACTTAGTTATGGCTCCTTCTTAATATCTCTGGAGTAATGGAATGAAGCTAATAATGGATCAGCTTAAACAGTATGTGAGGAATTACTGCTGGTGAGATAGTGCAGGTTGTGTAAGAATCTCCTGAGGGGAATGAAAGCTCAGGCAGTTGGATAGAAGCTAATACCTTTTAAGAAGGTCATTAGAGGAAATCTTACTTCAATGGGAAGGTGAGACTAGACCTGGTTGACTGTTAAGTAGCTTCTGTGCTTGCCATTCTATCTCAGACCTCCTCTTCAGTGGTTTTTGCACAGCTTTGTACACAGAAGTGAGGATAAATAGGGTATGCAGTCTTTAAAATTGGATCTTGCTCTTTTCGTGTATCAAAGAAGACGGATCAGAGTCCCCAAGTTCAGAGCATTATCCTCGTGTTGGTGAGCAGCAAACCTTGAGTGGATTTGTCTGCTGCAGAAGAAGCTCTAAGGAGTTTCAACCAAGTACTGGATTCCCAGTAACTGAAGAGTTAATAGCTGGGAGTGACAGTTAATATTCCATAAACCATCAGAGGTTAGGAAGCCCACTTACAGCCTCTGCTTATGTGTGCTTGTTTTTCTGTCCTCTTTCGTACTTTAATGCAAATATTTCAAAAGTTTTTCAAGTGTGTGGATTTGTCACAATCATTACCTTGTTTTATCTGTCTCCCTCCATGACTTTTAAGAACAAAGACTTTCCAGTGTTAGCAGGGCTGGAGCACTGTGGCATCATGGACACGTGGGGCAGCTTATTTAAACTAGCCTCATGTACAGTTTGCAATCCCTAAAACTTTCTGGTCTTAAGCATTTTGGACTTAAAAGCCTGGTTTTAGAATAGTGTTTTCCAAGTCATTTATTTTAGTATTATCGAAGATGTTGCCAGGCTACCTGTGCATGTTACATTACTGAAATGATGAACAGTAAAATACTTTTAACTCCTGCTTTTTTAATTCCCTGAGACCAGAAGAAAAAAGGTGTATAAGTCTCTTTAAATTGTAGCTTTCCTGATAAATTGAAGCGAGAGAAAGGTGAGTCTGTTTGTTTTTGGGGCTTTGTTTATTTGAAATTAAGAGTAGTTATGAAATACATGGGATCAGCACTCAGCTCTTCTAACCTAACTGAGCCCTTGGACTTGAAGACTCTTAGAAGTCTTGAGTGTCTGAAAGGCAGGTATTGTTGGTGGTAACAGCTGATTGAAGAGCCAAGTACTCTATTTTACAGAGTACAAAGCCAGGGTTATTTACTGAGAGCGGGCTTTTCAGAGTTATTTAACACAGTGCATAGATGGCATCAGCATCTTAATTGCTGATGAGCTGAAGTTCTTATTGTTGAAGAGTCAGACACTTCAAATATTCGCTTTATGAAGACTCTTCTCCAAAAAATTTATATTGTAAATACAAAGCAATAGTGAGATGCAGAAACTTGGGAGCACACTCATATTTTTTCTGTATGCCTTTACATTGGAAAGATATCTGTACTCAGATAACTGAACTCGTTTGTTGTTCAGTGCAGATTGTTTCTGTGTGTCTCAGTAAAGGAAAAAAATGACAGTAGAAAACCTTATGAGGCTTTTCTTGAGGAGATAAAGAGACTTGACTAAAGGGAAACTGAATTTCTGAATCATGTTTTGCTGTGCACAGTAGGTTAAGACAATACTTACTGTCTTTGGCTGGAGATAACAGGGATAAAAGAACAAACTGGAAGAACCAAAATATTAAAAACAAGTACATAAAGTATCACATGGGCTGAAACCCAGTAGTCCTAGATAACCTTCATGGCATAATAGTATAATAATTACAAACAGAATTCCAGAGTGTCATTCATATCAACAGATATGTTTGAGGTTATATTTTATGTTGCTTCTGCCATAGACGGGCTTTTGCTACATTTTCTTAAAGGGTGCTATAAGAAATATGTAAGGAGAGGATTCACATTTGGCTATCTTAAACTTTAGCAGTGCAGGACTAGTTCCTGCTGGTAAGATCATTACTTAACCTGGTCAGTATGCAGGCAGAGCAGGAAAGTTAGTTCTGAGGTAGTCTTCTAATTGAATATTAAACCTTTTCCAGGTTATTGGGAGATCATTTACCATGGTAGTGTAGATACAATAACTTTGTTAGCTGTCATTTATGATTTAAAAATTTGCATATGTGACCAGTTGTGATATGAGTTCTTGGGAGATAGAGCTACCTCACATATTATTACAAAAAAAATTTAAAAACAGGTCAGTTACATGATTTAATATAGTGATCAATCTGGATGTGTTACTGTGAGTGTGCATAGTTTTCCCAAGAACACCAGATATCATTTGACAGAAGACAGCACAAGGACACCTGTATGTTCGTATTTTAGGAGCCTGACTGCAATATATATTAAACTGCTGGCTTTCAGTGTTGTTGGTAAAATTTATTTTTATGTCTAAAAGTGTTTAATCTAGGCTGTCCTTCATACAAGAACCAATATGTGTTTATGAGTATAGACTTAGAGATTATTTCTATTTCATGACATATACAAGATTTCCCTTGTATCTGCATTCTATGCCACTGGATTTATTGTTCTGGTTTCAGCTGCACAGTGGAGAAAGTTCTGGGACTAGCAGAACTCTCTCTTTTAATTATTTTTCAAATTTGCTTTTTTAAAAAATACTAGTAGGAGGGAATGGGGGAATAAATTTGCACTTGCAAATTATGAAGAATCTGTTGATCACAGAAATGCCCATACGAAATGTGCTTTATGACAAAATTATCTTTTAAAGTACCAGATAGGTGTAGACTTTGTTTCTTACTGAGACAAAAGCAGTTTTTAGGAAGCTGTTTCTTTTAATTTCAGTGCCCAGGAGTTTTTTTGTTCTGTTTTCCTGTCTGGCTGAAAGTGAGGTGGAACTCAAGAGCTGGCATAGCTCATCTGTCAGCCAGTCTGGGCTCATTTAGGGATTTTGAATCTCTTGGCTGATGTCAGCGGGGTTTGACAGCATAGTAGAGGTCTTGAAGATAATGAAGATGTGCTGTCAAAGAAAATGGGCAGTTGTCAAGGAGCCTCCAGAGCTCTCCTCAACAAGGGGGAGGCTGCCACCCTTACCAGCTGTCCCTGGATGCCCTGAGGACTCCTTTCAAACTGAGTCTGAGGGATTTCTGACTGCAGTTGTGCTGCTTGATGTACAATGTTTAGGTGTTAACTTTAACATGTTAGTGTAAACACAGCTTCAGCCACTTAATTATGGCCTTGTAGTCATATCAGTCAGCAGCATGGCGTCACTTGGAGATCAGGATTTGGAGAGATTCATTCACCTTTTTTCTCTGTTGGTCTCAGGAAGCTTAGGATATGCTGTGCTGTTCCCCTGCTGTGGAGACAACTGTGATTTTCATACAGTGTAATCGTGTAGTACGCAAACCACTGTGGATTTCCAGAATTGTTTGACTAGGTCAGGTTGCTTGATTTGTTTTAGGTCTCAGCCAGCATTACATTGAAACTACTTGTTTTTGATCTTTATGGAAATGAAACCCCCAAAAGTGATGAAGATATTTTATTTACAGACTACCAGTTTTTAACTGTGTCAGATAGTGAATTGCATTTTTTAAAAGTGTACTTTCTACTGAATTATTTGTTAAGCATTGAAGATGTTAAAAAAAAACCCTAACCAAACAAAAACCTCTGACAGGAAAGAGAAATTGTGTGATACTTCAGATTGCAACAACTTTGCTTATCCTCCAGTTACAGAAAGTAATGAAGAATTTCTTGTATAGGAAGGTTTTTGCTTGGTTTTTAAAAGCATGAAGTTGAATTCATGTTCCTCTCTTGAGTTACCTCTGACAAAGGAAAGTGCTTTTGGTCTGTATAAATGGGACATCAGTGAAAATTCACAGTTACTATATTATCAAGGTACCAGAAAATGAAAAGTTCTTTCTGTGCCACATTTTGTGCTTATTTTTCAGTTAAATTTACCTTGAATTCTCCCAGTTATTAAGCAACTCCCATGCTTTCACTTCATGATCTCAGAAATACACCTTGGTTGTGAACAAGGAGATATAAAACAGGAAGTAACTAACATTGTGCCCAAAATAAGTGAAAGGAGCTTAGTTGAAAAGCCATTGAACATGAGTTGGTTTATGAACTTTCAGACTATGTTTTTGAATAGTTGAGAAACAAAACCACACATCTGCTCTTCAGTATAATCCTTTCCCAACAGATTTTCCATTGAATTTCTACTGTCAAATGTATTTCCAGAGTATATTTGACAGATCACCTATTTCAACACAGGTGCTCTGCAGGCAGTTCAGGTAGTAGGTGTGTCCTTGGTTGTGCAGCCTTGGAGATTTGCTGAAGTGATCTTTTTAAATGCTCTTTGGGAAAACTGGCACTTTCTGTCCTGTGCTCTTAGGTTTTTCCCTACCACCCCACAGATGAAATGCATCTCATTCTTTTTGTTCTCTTCTGAGGAGTGTTTGACAGGTCTTCAGAATAATTCCCATAAAGGAAATCATAATATCATGAATTTTTAGTGGGTTAAGCTGTAATAAATGCTCTAATGTCTGAATAGTACAGAATGGATTAATAAAAAATCACTCTTTTAATAACTTTCCATTGAAGGACCTTAAAGGAAGGAACTTAAAGATGAACTTCGAAAAAGACAAAACAGATTATGCAGGTCAATAATAAAGCTTTTTCTAAAGCTTTCTTTGTTGATTTATATTTGATGTCACAGTACTCTTTCACCTATTCATGCTCTTTTCTCTTCTGTGGGAGGATCTTCAAAACGTTTTGGGGTGGGTAAGAGACTTAATGACCAGAGGTCATTGGAAGTTGCCTTGAAATCTGGAGATACTGCTATTATTTGGCTTCTGTAGTATGGTTTCAACCAGAGCCCCATGGAGATGCAAAAACTGCTTTGGCCTTTGCCCTCAAAATAAGCAGGGAATGTAAGGGAAGGAGATAAAGAAGCTTGACATAGAGATATCTCTGTTGGAGTTCTTCTATGAACTGCCATGTTTTGTTACAGCTTCTAAATCATCTTCAGCTTGGGGCAGTTTTTTACAGCCTGTGTTCCGCTTGTGAGGAAATTATTATAACTTGGCCCGAGTAATCTGTCTAACAAGTCAATTGCAGGAGAAGGATTCTAGTTCTTTTAAGCATATGTGGTACTAACACTGACATTGTTTTATATTAAAATGTGTCACTATTATCTGAAGTAATTTTTCTGATTTCTGCCCCCCGCCCCCCCCCCCTTCCTGTTCCTCTTTCCTCCTTGCAATTAATTGCTGGATGACTAGCTGAATTGAGCAATAGTGGAGGGGTAATTGCAGCCCTGGGCTGGTGTATTTTCTGGTGTCTGTGCCAAGAAACTTGCCTGCATGATGACTGTCATTTAGTTAAAGGCCACAGGATCACAGGTTATAAGTTTCCTTACCTTGTGATCCTGAAACTCCACGTGGTATATGACAGAGCAGTAAGAACATCCTGGAGACTAATCCTGAGCACTGCTGTGTGACAGATTTGGCTCAGGAGGAGAAAATAACCTGATGTGTTGATATTTAATTAAGCATTTTTAATTTGCTTAATCTTTATTCATTAATGTAGATTTTAAAATGGGTTTTGCTTTTCTTTACTATTTCTGCTGGAAAGCTGAATGTGAACAGAGTAGCTGGACAACACAGCATTGGGTGATCATGGGTGTGCCATGAAGAAGAGAAAACACTAAAATCCTGAACCTGGTTGTCCTGTTATTGGGAAGAATAACTTTTGCATTTTGTGCTGGTTCAAGTGAATATCCAGTAGTTGCTGAGATACTGTGTGATATGGTGAAGCAGCACTTTATTGCTTCAAAGCCCTCTGCTTTGCTCTGCACTGGTCAGGCACACCAGTTTGTTGGGTGACTTTAGTGCAAATGATTTTGGGAGAAGCGTGTCAGCATTTGAAGAGTGAGGTTTCGTGTGCTGCGCATCTTTCCCTTCCGGCTCGTTTTTCCTTGTGCATGTTTTCATTAGCGCAGGCAGTGTTGTGCTCAAGGTTGTAATTCAGGAGCAGCCTGTATTGCTCTTGTGAGTAACAATAGTGAAATTGCATCTCTGGCAAGCATGTTGTTACATGCTGGGTTTAGACACCAAGCTTGCAGTTTTGTATGGTATTTTTGAAAACAGTCAGAAACAATTGCGAAATAAGTGTAAGTTCATGAAAACACTTCTTTGGAGATGGATTTTTTCCTTTCTGGCATCCTTATGCTTTGGGAAGCCACAAACCTATGTAGTTCTTCTTTGGTGGTACAGCCTCTCTCCTTCACTGCTGTGATGTATCAGAACTCAAAACATGTTTGGTACCTTATTTCTAAGAGAGTTTTAAAATACTAGGTTTTTGTGGTTTAAACATTCAGCCCATGTTATCTAGAGTATACAGATAAGTGGGAACTGCTGCTACTGTAACGCTGGTGAGAAGCTAGGGCTTATCTTCTTGTGTTTTGTTTTGCTCTTCCTTAGAGCCACATACTTGACTTAATTGGGCTTTGGGTCAGAGTACTTCCAGTTAAGAACAAACCTCTTAATTGATTTGCAGCGTTAAATTTCTGAAACAGGTTTCCTCAAGCTTCTGCTGTTTCTAGATGAAGAGATTTGGAGGCAAGCCCAAGTACTTCAAATATATGCTATAGAAGTAAATAAATATTGGGCACAAGAATTAAAATATAAAATAAAAATCAATTAATTTGAGAACTGACTGTGGCAGCCTGATGGGAGGAAATATGACTCTGGATAACTGTGGTATGTTTTATTTAATATACTTGTCTGTTGCTTTTTTTTTTTTCCCCAGGGAGAAAGATCTTAATGCAAAGTTTATTATTTCAATGGAAAAAAATAAAACAACAATCACAAACTTAAAGGTGAGTAAACACAACTTATAAAATGAAGTCATAACCCAATAGCTGCCAAAATATGACTTAACAAAACAGTGATGCTTGCTGCACTGTGGTCAATAGCCCCTAGCTGTTAAAATACAGAGTTAAAATAATGCTTTGGGGAAACCAGGTTACACTGTTAACTTGCTACACTGTGGTTTTCTGATGACCATGCTATTGGCTGTCTCTCATAATTTCTTCAAAGGTTTATCACTCAGGTCATTACAGTAATTTCACGACTATAAGGCGCACCCTTTTGACTAAAACTTTCCCTCAAACCTGGAAGTGCGCCTTATAGTCCAATGCGCCTTATCTGATCTACAAAGTTCGGAAAATTGCGAACCCGGAAGTGCGGTCTGCAAACTGAGCCAGGACCCTAGGGAGCTGTGGCTGTGTGGGGGAAGTTGGGAACTGTGGGAGCTGCGGCCGCCAGGCAGGGGAAACCGGGAATCGGCACAGCCTCCGGGCAGGGAGAAGGGGGGAGAAGCGGCGCAGCCGCGGGGAAGTGCCAAGAAACGCCGCGGGAAAGCTCCGAGAAGCAGTGAGAAAGTGCCGCAGAAAAGTGGCGAAAAAGTGTCGAAAAAGCACCGCAAAAAAGCGGTGAAAAATTGCGGTAAAAAGCCGCCAAAAAGCGACGAAAAATCGCAGCGAAAAAGCATTGAAAAATTGCAGCGAAAAGCTGCCAAAAAGTGGCGAAAATCGCGGCAAAAAAGCGTCTAAAAATCGCGGCGAAAAGCCGCTGAAAAGCATCGAAAAATCGTGGCAAAAAAGCATCGAAAAATTGCGGCGAAAAGCCGCTGAAAAGCAGCGAAAAATCGCAGCAAAAAAGCGTCGAAAAATTGCGGCAAAAAGCCGCCGAAAAGCGGCGAAAAATCGTGGCGAAAAGCCACCAAAAAGTAGCAAAAAATCGCCACGAATAAGTGGCGAAAAAACAGCGAAAAACTTTGCAAATTGAGAACCTGCCAGTAATTCGCTACTTTGTTGCGTGCCACACGGCTCCTCACTGCAAAAAAATAGTGCGCCTTATAGTCTGGTGCGCCTTATCTGAGCTACAAAGTTGTGACTCTCGGGGGGTGCGCCTTATAGTCGGGTGCACCTTATGGTTGTGAAATTACTGTATTTATCTGGGAGATGAAAGCCAACAATAGAATAGAGACGTGTTTCTGATAGCTATTAAATCTTTGCTTTGTCTGTAGAAGTCTTCTGAAATTCCCATGGAAATGAACCAAACCCAAAGTACCCATCACTTGCTTTTGCCTTTTGATGGTATATTTTAACATTTCTGTCACCAAGAGAAGCCACATGCAGCAGATTGTTTTTTGCAAGGTAGTTTCTTGTGACTAATATATGAAAAAGAGTTTCAGTGTGTAGTTTCTTCATAATCATTTGGAGCATGGTGAGTATTGCTGAAGTACAGTGTCAGCTGTCGTGTCTTGAACATGATGATTGCCTTACACAACAAGTTTGTCACTCCTTTTTAATTATGACTTCTCATTGAAGTGATGTTCATGGTGCAAATGTCTCTCTGACTCCTATAAATTATGTGTGTAGGATAATCTCTGATTATAGTAACATCATATATGGACCTATTTAACTGAAGCCTGAGTATTGTGACAAAAATGTGCTGTGTGGTTAGAAGCAGTAAGCTAAAATCCAAACAATTCTTGCTGTGCTGTTTTATGATGTGGCTGTCTTTCTTGCAGAAGGGCATACCTCCTCCTGATTTTGTCAGTGTTGTTGGAATCGTAATCTGACCTGTCATCACACATTTTTAAATGTATATAGCGTAATGTTAGATTTGCATTCTGATTATTTATTGTCAAGTGTTTTTAATTACTTCATCAGGATGTGCTGTACCAGCTCTGTTTTGTTTGGTTTTTTTTTAACAGATACCAGAGGGGGCTACTGGAGACACAGGACGAGAAAGAACGAAAACATTTACCTATGATTTTTCTTATTTCTCAGCAGACAGTAAAAGTCCAAACTTTGTTTGTCAAGAAATGGTAGGATTTCTGAATGTTAATAATTGATCTTTTTCCTTTCCTTTTTTTTTTGGCTTGAAAGCATTCCATGAAACTTCTTTCCATTGCAAGTGCTCTTCTGTAATTTAGAAATTTTCTAGGTACCTGAGAGTTTGAATTTTGCTTTGTTCTTTTTTTAACTCATGTAACAATGTAAGTGGTATGTTTTCTAATACAGCAGGCTGAATGCCTTCTTTCAAGTTCTTTTGTCTGATTAATATTGTGTAAGGTCAAGTTAGAAAGCATCTCTAAGTGCTGAAATTGGTTTTGAAAAGCTTTTTAGAAAAAAATCACTTTTGAGAAACATATAGCTTTAATTCACTTAGAAGCATCTGGTTGAAGCGTGGTATGGATTTTTTTGGTGGCGTTTTGTTTTTTTTTTCTTGGTCCAAAAGCCTTGGTACACATTGAAGAAGATTCTTTTTTCCTCCTCCCTTGAGTATTCACCTTGGGAAAGGACAAAACAGTTTTTCTTTCTGCATAGTCAGAACAGAAAATTAAACATGGAGCTATAGGCACTTTTCAGGTGAACGGAGACCGTCTGTGACCTTGCATCTCATGTGCACATTGAACTTTTCGGTTCTTTCCCATTCCCTAATAAATTTATTAAGTGAATCTCAAGTAAGTTGTGATTGCTGACTTCTCTTCTGGTTTGATGCTGTAAGCTTCAAGTGAGAGTAGTTCTTTCCCCTTAAAATAATGCAATGGTTTACTGAATATCCTGTAAACCAGCAGGTATAATACCTTCTTAGTATGTATGCAGTCTATTCAGGAACTCTTGAAGTCAGGGATGCTGTAAATGGATAATCCTAAAGCACCTCACAATTAAAACTAGTCATAAGAAACAGTAAGTTGAAGCCATTTTAAAATATTTATGAGAATGACAAGGTTTGCCATTATATAATTGATAGGGAATTTAGACTTGGAATTTTTTTGTTTAACCATCAGGGTAAGTGATAATGTCCTTTTATTTTCTGAATACTTCTTTTATTTCAGTGAGATTTAAGGGTTTGATCATGCATATTCTTAAACTTTCTGGATTCTTATTTCTTGATGATTGCATTTTTTTTTTTGCTGTGTTTTTTGAAATACCAGGAAGCATACGTTTTATTTGGCATCTGTGTAGAAATACCCTGATTACTTCAGCATTGTGGCACATTGAAGTAATAATGTATTTGAGAGCAATGATTTGAACCCAAGATTCTAGTGAATGGTTTTAGGCAGGTGTTTCAGGCTATATGACTTTGCTAGAATTTTAGCAAATGCTTTAAATTGAGCATGCAGAGTCAACTCTTTATTTATTTTAACTAAAGCAGTTTCGATCATGTATTTTTCTGGAAAGCTGTGTTAGACAAGACCACATTAGAGGAACCCCAGGAAGAGATTCATGGTGTTAGTAGGCTCTTGCTGTTACAGTGCAGGTTACTTCCAGAATCCAAATTTGCTGTGAAACAATGAAGTTAATTCTTGTCAAAACAACCATTTGCAAAGTAAAGTTGAATGTATACAAATAGATACCTAAGTTGTGGTCTATACTGATGCCCACTTTCCACATGGAAGTGATAAATTTCCCTTTAGAAAATATTTCATTTTGGTGCCATTTACTTGTTTCAGAGTGGATCAGGTAGAGGCAAGATTACTATAACTTTCCCATGTCAGAAGTCTATAGAAATAAAAATAAATTAAAATGCCCATGTAGTGATGGCTGCAGCAGCCTTGAGCAATAATTTTTTTAAG